>QKWP01000190.1:112118-137323 GCA_003550325.1 Gigaspora rosea | reverse complement strand
TTTTTTTTTTTTAAGTTTTTTGTTTTATTTTGTGGTATATATTTTTATGATCTAGGACACGTTACGGATTAGATGGGCATAGGAAATTTTTTAAAAATTTTTTTTTTTTACCCGGTGATTCAAAACACTATGTAATCATTAAAGATCTGTTAATCATTATATATTGTTTCAAATAATTCTGATTATAATTGATTTATAGATATATAATGATTTAATATAAAAAATGATATATATCAATTTAATTACCAATTCAGATAAGATCGGCACTATAGCTATATTATTACTATATTTGAAATTGGGGATAAACAAATATATAAACAATATATTAGTAAATCTGTTTTAGGCCTAATAAAAAGTTTTTTTTGTACTAAGTAAATATTATTTTTTGATATAAGTAAAGTTGTAGAGCAGGTTCTTGTGCATCTACTAGTAAAATTTCATTAAAATCGGACCAGTAGATAAGAATATATGAGTAAAAATGTCTTTAAAATTCTTTAAATCATATAAAAATTTTATATATACAGGCCTGATTCAGATTTTGTACTACCTTGTTTATATATTTGTTTTGCCCCAATTCTAAATATAGAAATATTGCTGATCTTATCTGGATTGGCAATTAAATATATATCGATTTTTATCCAGTTAATCGATATATAGCGATATTTTATAATCAATATAAAACGATTAAGTGTTATATATCGATCAATATCTATATATAAAATTTTCTGATGCTGATAAAAAATAATTAGATGATTAATGGCATGGCCCTAATATTAGCAAAATATTAATATATAAAGAACAAAAACTCTTTCTAATAATCACTTGAACCAAATATTTCTATTAAAGAAAAACAAAAGTTTTTTGTTGGTGCATTGCATATATTTAATGTATAGTAGGATAACACAAGAAATGGTTTTTATAAAGGTCAACTTACAACTCTAGGCATGCAAGCCAAAAGTGTCTTTTTACAAGATAACTGGCAGAAAGTAGCACCCTTGTATGAGAAATTTTGGTAAAAGTAAAAAGCTTCTCTGTCAATAAAGTAATCTATAGCAAAATAGTAGAGAACAACAAAAAAATAAGGTTTATCTTGAATCTACTTTCCTTTAAATTTAATACAAGTATCATCTTACTTCTCTTTGGACTTTTTAAATTTTTACCAAAAAGTAGAAAATTCAGCTTACTCTCTTTAAAAGATTAGCAGTATTTATTTTTTTCTAATTGAAAATACACCTACCTAATTGGAATCAACATTACAATGAATTTTACAAAATAAACAATAAATGATGTATCAGAGATCTGGAGGGTACACATGTTAAAATTTCTTTCTTGAATTTTCTCTTAGATATATTTTTGTTTTTTTATTGTATATAGTACTAGTGTTAGCCAATTTATATATTATATAAATTTTTTTAAATAATTATAATCATAGTTGTTAAATCATAAATTATATGATAAAAATCATATGACATATGATTACTTGTTATATGATCAATATGATTATAATTTTATTATAATATGATTAATAGTCATATAATTGTCCAGAGTGAAGCGAAGAACTTATATTTCTATGTGCTTTGATGACTAAAATTACGATTTTGATGCATTCATAATAGAAATATCAAAACCATAGTTTTGGCATTTTCTGTCTGTAACTCCCCTGAAAAATGTAATCTGTGACATGTGTATTACCAGATTTTTCTGAGCTTACTGAATGCTTGCGTCATGAGCTCTGGACTTATACTGGTTTCTGGTTCCTAGTCTATATATATGTTTAAACAAGCTTAAAAAAAATGTATACAAATTGCTTTCAATCTTTTAATATAAAAATAGCAAATATTTAATATTGTTTATATAATAATATACATCCTAATATAGAAATACTAGGGTCCGGAATGGGCTGGATTGGGCAGGCTTCAATAGGGCCCATACTTAGGCCCACAAAATATTTATGAGCCCAAGCCCGGCCCAAGAAAAAAAAAGCCCAAATGACAGGCCTGGGCGGGCCTTAAATTAAACTTAGGCCCGCCCCAAACCCAACCTAAATAGGCCCGCCAATTTCTACAACAAAATTTGGGATCAAAATAATCAACTTAAATTTCCATATCTATAAGAATCTATTAAATATTTTTAATTTCTTAATAATGGCTTGGTTGTTTTTAATAATTAAAACTATTTTCAAATTAAATAGCTTCAAATATAGAGATGTGATCCATTGATTAGCAATTGTATAACAGTTCAGAATCCGTATTCTATATAATACGTACAATTTTGTATATTGTAAACTACGGTTATAGCTATTTTCATAATTCCTAGGACATCTGATGAAATTAGCAAAATGATTTTTCAGCCGATTTGGTTAAGTTATTGATTTTAGCATGATTGTTTTGAGTGCGTGATAATAGTTTTACATAGTATATTGCGCACCCCAATATTAAATTTATTATACTATTATACCAAAATAATAACAATCGGTTTAGCTAAAAAATTATTTGGCTAATTTTACCAGGTGTCCCAGGAATTATGAAACAGCTATAATAGCTGTAATGAAAATTTTTAGCATTTTTACTGGTGTTATTATCGAATCGGAAGAGCATCAGATTAGAAGGCCAGATTTAGTCAGCGATAGTGAACAAGAGAAGGAATACATGGGTCAGATTTATAAATATAACGAGGAGGGATTCATGAAGAAATGATATAAATTCAAGAGATACGATATAACAAACATTCACAAAGGAGTCTTATTATACAGGAGGAATCATTAAGACAATGCCTTATGCTCACACTCTTAATAATACCTTACGATTTCTAACGATACATGAAGAGCGAAAACATCTGACTTATATACATGTTCAAGATACATAAATAATTAAACTATTCAATTGTCGGATCAACTTCCTTCTGATATTACTAAACTTTAATTCCTTTAATACCAATAAAACTTCCCTTTGCATTACCATCTGAATTAAGACATTACACCCGAAACATTAATCTCGACATCTGCTCTTCATCGAGCTAGCAGATTTGCAATAATATATAAAGGCTTTGCTTGTTCAACGATGCTTAATATTGTCCTTGCATCAAACCAATTCAAACTCACGCGTCACAGATTAATGAAGTATGAATTCAGGTATAGTAATTAAATATATCTATAGAAGGACTATATGGAAATCGGGACAACTATAGATAGTAATAAGAAAGATCTATATATAGTAATAACGTAGGGTAAGTATAGATAAACAAAATAGGAAAGGGACGAAGGATATAATTAGTAATAAGGTAAGACAATGTAAGGATGATCGGAAGTATGATCAATTAATTATTATGTAAGGGAAAATGATGATTATAAGGCAAGGATAGAATGAAACGCTGTAATTTTGGGGCGTAGAGTTATTACTATATAGTAACACCGGGTATTGTTGGCCATTCCGGGCTTGCCAGGCCCGGCCCAGTAATTAGCGGGCCTAACCCAAGCCCGGCCCATAAAAATATTGGGCCTAAAAATATGAGCCCAGACTAGACCCAAACCCGGCCCAGCCCATAAATTTCCGGGTTGGGCCCGGCCCATTCCGGACCCTAACGTACTGTAGTAATTAGAGATGGGCACCATGCGCATGAATGCATGCATGCATGCGCATGGTCTAAGCAATTTTATACTAATATGCCCATACAAAATTAGTTAAAATCCTAATATTATAAAATTTTTCTAACGTTTGATTAAGTAGATTTTTTTCGAAATTGCAGAATATCAGTATGGTATAGGCGAGCTGAACGGTCTGGTATTATGTAAAAATACCAATTCTAAAAACAAAACCTTAATACAGTAATATAAAACCAAAACAGTATGATAGGATTTTAAATAGGTATTTTATACCCTTATAACATACTAAGGGTATTTTACACTCCACTTGGTTATCTATATAATCTTATCCTAAAATTTGTGCCATTACCAGTACCATATTGATCTGCTGTAATTCCCCATACTATACAATAGATCAGTATGGTATACGGCACTATGCGCATGGTCTAAGCAATTTTATACTAATATGCCCATACAAAATTAATTAAAATCCAAATATTATAAAATCTTTTTAACGTTTGATTAAGTAGGTTTTTTCTGAATTACAGAATATCAGTATAGTATGGGTGAGCTGATCAGTCTGGTATTAGTGTAAAATACGGGATTATAGAAGATTAATATGGTACGACATGCCAGATCAGTATGGTATGGATGCAATTTTATCAACCGTACCATATTGATCTGCTATTATATTAAATATATATATTAGCAGAACAGTATAGTACGCTTTGATAAAATCCATAGCATACAATACGGATCTGGTAGCTATACAATTTTTACATTTTTTTATCGTTACTAGTGATACGGACTGACCTCGACCCATCGGCCGGGCAGGCGGGCGGGTCGGCCCTTGACCCATATCCTGCAGGTCAACCCAACTGGGATATAGTTAAATTTTTTTCGCCTGATAGAATTTCATTGTATAACTTAACTTATAATTATTAATTAAATCATGCGTAGAACATTCTCAAGTTAGTGCTTGCAGTCGATAAGACCAAAATCGAATAATCAACTTTTCTAGTCGATATTTATAAATTAACTAGTCAATTAAGAATTCTGATTGCATGTTCTTTTCACTGATTAAAGCACTGATTGTCGATTATAAGTTAGTAAACCACTGTTATATATTATTACTTTGATTTCCAACTATGAGAAAATAACCTGGTATATCACCGGCCATAAGAGGACCAATCGTGCTCTCTTATAACCACTTCTTTTTCACAGATATAGTAGATCCTCCATATATATGCATCACATGCACTATTCCTACCTAGGATGGCATGTCACTATGTCCAATTTGGTTCAATTTTTTTGGACATATGTCCAATTGAAAATGGACATATGTCCAAAAAAAAATTGAAACCAATTAAACATAGTGATGTGCCATCCCTGCTTCCTACTATTGTAATTTATGTTACATTATATTGTATGTGTGCTTATGATGTGTTGATCATTGTATCGACTAACTAAAGTCGATTTTTGAGATCAACTGCTATCATTATCTCAAGCATTTCCATAGTGTAATTTTTGAGTAACCGAAATTTTGCACAAGTATTATGGCATAATTTTAACTATTTTCATATTTTCATATTGAGAAGATCAAATTATAAGCCTATTTTGCATTCTTGTTTGACTGAAAGATCTTTTAACAATATGATCGGCCCGGTCGACCGGGCCGATTAATTCTAGCAGCCGGGTCGGCCCGAGAATTTGACATCGGCCCGTATCACTAGTCTACAATAAAGAAAAATTAGTATGATAAAAACATTGAAAAATATATCGTGTGTATTAAAGATATCTAATCCGCTTATCAATTATTCAAGGAAACAAAATATAACGAATCGTTATATTTTGTTTCCTTGAATAATTGATAAGCGGATTAGATATCTTTAATACACACGATATATTTTTCAATGTTTTTATCATACTAATTTTTCTTTATTGTAGACATTAACGTTCATTTTTGATAATATATCAAAAATAAAAGAATCTATGCTTGAACAATTTCTGGTCACGTGAAATTCCGACGTCAAATAGCCAATTAAAAATCAGGATCAGGTGTAACGAAAGAAATTCAAACCAAACGAAAATCGTATTTATCGTAAGATTTATACTAGCAAATCATCATTCTGGCCTAACAAAAAAGTTTCCTCGCATAATTTTGCTATAAAATGCACCTTCTAACCACCAACATGAACCCAAACCCTAACGAATTCAATTTTTTCTCAAAGAAAATTGAGCCGGAAAGTCACGTGACAGGAAAAATCGATCCTATGCCTCATTATAGCTACCAGACCCGTATGGTATGGTATGGTGTGGATTTTATCAAATCGTACCATACTGTTCTGCTAATGCATTTAATATAATAGCAGATCAGTATGGTACGATTTTTAAATATATGTACCGTACTATTTTGATACTATTAAGATCGGTATGGTACAGTTTGATAAAAATTGCATCCATACCATACTGATCTGGTATGTCGTACCATACTGATATTCGCAATACCGTTACACCCCTATAACATACTGATCATCCATACTGATCTGTTTTAATATTATATGCAACGATAACACTGTAACAGAATTATATGGTACGAAATAAGGTATTTTACACCCCACTTGGTTATCTATACAATCTTATCTTAAATCTGGGCCATACCGGTACCATATTGATCTGCTACAATTTTCCATACTATACAACAGAATGGTACGGATGACAGAATTAAAATAGGGGTATTTTTGCGTCATACCGTTAAGATCTGATAATTTTATTATACTGATCTTATTAGTTTATTAAGGTAATCAAAAACGTGATGATAGATTATACATTCTTAACCCATTTGTATAGATGCTAATACTTATACGAACGGTTATGGTACGTATAGTAAATTTGTTAATTCTTTCAAAAATGGAATAGAGCATATTAATTATGTACGTACGTACGTTCAATATTCTTGATTTGATGTATCGATATACATTAAACAAAAATAAAAACAACCACAAAATCGCTGGTAAATTTATTTGTATTCATAATATATCATCTTGAAACCGTTATAAAATCATTTAAACATAATCGATCAAATTTCATTGTGGTACATTAGCATGTCCAGGCATCATTTTATAATATTATGAAAATAAAGAATCGTAATGATCTCGAGAACCATGATGGGTTTTAATAATTTTAGACTTACTAGAATCGCCTTATTGAGACGTTCATTTTGACAGTAAAATTATCAAAAACGGACCAGTGAATCAAAGTTAATTACTATTAAATATTGTATATATTTTAAACTGTGTTGTGTATAGCATGCATGCAGCATACCATGCGCATGCATAGTACAGAAAAATGCCATTTTGCCCATCTCTAGTAGTAATAATCGTGCTAAAATATCATGACACCATAAATGCTTATCGAAAGAGCTTGTTAGAATGATTTTATAACGCAACAATAAAGAGCCGGTAGGATGATTATTTAACCTAACCATAAGGAATTTTTAGAATGGTTATTTATCGCTAACTATAAAGAGCTACTTCGTGTGTTTTAGGATTGGTTTAACCAATCCTAAAACACCCGAAGTGACACAAATCTCTAGGGATGACTAAAACCATGTACCCACGTGATTTTTTGAAATTTTAGTTAAAATTTGTATCAGAACCCGTTTAGTGGGTCCGTATTATTTCACCGAAAATCACTTCACAGACACCCCATTTCACCGACAAATTATTCACCGACAAGTTCATTTTTTACCGACAGTTCATTTCACCGAAGCTCATTTCACCGACAAGATTTTTTCTATAAAGTACACTAATTTTAACACTAATTTTACCCTGACCCTAATGACAATGACCAGAATTACTTTGTCGGTGAAATGAGTTTCGGTGAAATGAACTGTCGATAAAATGAACTTGTCGGTGAATAATTTGTCGGTGAAATTGGGAGTGATTGTCGGTGAAATGATTGCCACCCGTTTACCGTTTACGTTTAGCTTTAGGGTCAGGGTTAAGATTAGAACCAATATACTGATATAGGTAAAATTGCCTTCCCGACATTTTTTATTAATGGCCCAAGTTAGGTTTAGAATGCCGTTTTTATGTTCTTGCGTTTTTTTTTGTTTTTTTTGACTTCTTCGGGCTGATCCGTGTAAACAAAATTTCGCGACTCCGTTTGGTTAATTTACACGAAAATGTCACGTGGGTACATGGCTTTAGACGACCCCATATTTTGGTTCATTTTATTCATTTGTTATCGTAAAAGGCATATAAAAGATCCTCCCAATAGTAGATTTACCAGACACTAGACCCTCTTGATAAATATTAATAATTTTCTTTTTTAAATTATGACGACATCTATATATGATTTGTCAGCTTTGATAATTTCTAAATGTGGGAATAAATTAACGGTTTAGATTGACGACGAAAAATGTATATATATACTTAAAAACAAATCGTTTATGAATAACTGTGCGAAAAGAAAAAAAAAAAAAATCTATATCGATAATACTTTATAAAAGAAAAAGAAACTCTAAAAGAATGCCTTCCAATAAAAGTATCATATTTAAAGCAATTCCTGACGGTTATCCGGTGGTAGGAGAGCATATGAAATTAGTTACAAAAGAAATTGATATCGAAAACTTTTCGCTTGCTGATGGAGATATTCTTGTAAAAAATCATTATTTGTCATTAGACCCATATATGCGTGGTAAAATGAGACATTCTGATGTAAAATCTTATTTACCAGCATATGAAATTGGTCAAGTTTTAAATGGATTTGGTGTTGCTATTGTTGTTAAATCTAACAATAAGAAATATCAAGTTGGAGACTATTATATGGGATTGATCGGTAAAAAATGAATCTATTATTTATTATTATTATTATTACGATTATTATAATTTTATTTTAAATAAAAACTGAGCATGAAAATTGGTAATTAGGTTGGGAAGAATATTCACATATTACCGCAAATGTTGTGTCAACAGAAATCCTCACAAAAGAAATTTCAAAATATAAAGTCCCTGAAAGTCATTTCCTTGGATTACTTGGTATTCCCGGAATGTCAGCTTATGTTGGTCTCAATAAAATTGGACAACCGAAAAAGGGTGAAACTATTTTTATTTCTGTAAGTACAATTAAAAAAAAACTATTAAACTTTTTTTTATACAACGTATAGTATAATTGTTTTTGTGTATACAGTATTTAAAACAAATATTTTATATTAATAATTAGGCTGCATCAGGAGCAGTTGGGCAAGTAGTAGGACAAATTGCAAAAATTAAAGGATTACGTGTTATTGGCTCCACTAGTGATGATTCTAAAATCAAATATCTTGAAGAAGAATTGAAATTTGATGGAGCATTTAATTATAAAACTTGTAATACTGACGAAGTAATTTTAGATTTTTGATTATATTATAATGTATATTTTATAATATTATTTCAATACTAATATCTAACGTTATCAATAGAAATTGAAAGAATTATGTCCAAATGGGATTGATATTTATTTTGATAATGTTGGGTAAAATTAAGTTTTTTCCTTTATAATTATTTATTAAATCGAAAAATAATTAACACATTTTTTTAAAAAATAGTGGTGAAACTCTTGATATAGCTATAAATCATCTAAATAACTTTGCCCGTGTAGTAGCATGTGGAATGATCTCTCAATATAATGCCAAGGAACATTATGGCGTTAAAAATATAATTCAAGTTTTTGCAAAACGCGTTCTAATTCAAGGATTTCTTGTAGGTGATCATTTCCAAGAAATGGAATCTTTCCATAAAGAAATGGTTGAATGGTTTAAACAAGGTAAATTAAAGTATAAGGAAGACATAGTTGAAGGAATCCAAAATGCTCCACAAGCATTAGTAAATGTATTAACCGGTAAAAAATTTGGAAAGATGATTGTTAAGATTTGTTAGATATAAGAACATGAAAAATTATTTTTATCGTTATTTATTTATTTATTTTTATTTATTTTATTTATTAATAAATTCATAAAACTTCATTCTACTAAATATTAGTTGAAGCTAAATAGTGTGAATCATTAATCGATTAATTGTATAAAAAATCATGAGGCTTTTACATAGCATTAAGTTCGCGTTTTTCAAAAAATTATAAATTCAAGTACAATTAAAGATGTACATTTACGCGAAAGATTGCAAGGTAAACTTGATAAATTGATAACCAGTAAAATCATTGCAATCAGTGAACTTTTATTACAAAAACTGTAATAATGATAAAAAATACAATTTTTGTCTCATAAAGTCTATATAATTATGACATGTGAAATATATGAGAGGATTTGTCTCACCAATAAGCCAAAGAAAGTCTGTGGAAAGGACTAAATATCTAGCTTATTCTCATAATATTAAAGTTTATATTAAAATATGTATCAAAGTTTTTACTAGGATAAATTTTTATAATGGTGATTGTTTAGAAAACTTTGATTTATCGTAATTTTTAACTTGAAAAACTTTGGCATTCGATGAAATGTAAAATAGATTTTTTTGCATCTATAGACTGATACACAAGTATTTAACGCAATGTCATACTAATAATCTTAGGAACGCTGTTAATTTATTTTTGTAGGACTCTATTGCAGTATTGCACACATTTGATTCAGGTTAGTGTAAATAAGCCATAGATGCTATGAGGATTACTTTTAAATATTCTAGTATTCCTTAACCATTACATTATCTGTTATTAGCTTTCACTTATTAATGTTTACAAACGATGATGGTTTTTAAAATAGATATAGACTCTAAATACAGTATATAATCATTTAAATAAATTACTCTCATATATTGTAATTTAATTTTCTAAACTATTTCTCATAATGTTAAAGGTAAATGAGTTAAAGGGATTAAGATCAATGTTTTTTTTTACAGTTCCATATTAGCAAATTTTATCCTTTCTACATTAGACGCGTAAAATATCATGAATCGTTACTATTTTTGATTTTGTTTTAATGGAAAAAAGTACAGTATTTATCATAAAGTTGATTAACTTAATTCTTAGGTTGTTTCTGTTTTAGCGCACAACTGTAATAACGATTCGGTATTCTGCATTTTTCCTGTTGCTAAACTAATTTATTAATCTATCGCGTTTAGCTAGACCATTATCTTATCCAAATAGATCTATGTACTCTATGCACTAACTACGACTGTCGTCATGACAGGCTATGTCAAAAAACTTCAGTTCATGTATTTACATCATTCACATTCAAAAAATTTAATATTTAATTATACTTTTGCTTTTTTGGAAATTTTATTAATAAACATCGTATGATAATTAATTATTATATCATGATCATTAAATAATATGATCAGAAAATTTTTTGGATTGCGATTTAAGCCCGGTTGGCTATATTTAAGAATTAGGTAGAGTCGAGACAATAAAACCAAAGTCAGACTAGCAGAGAAAGTTCCCTTAACAGTTAAATACTAAGATATCCTATGCTATCGATTACAAATCGAAAACACTACGTGAATAAGTCATTCTAATGTGCATAACATAATCTACTATTATTGCGCATAAATTTATTGTAATTGACTCGAGTCAAATACTTTGTTTTGTGATAAGTGACTCGCATTACTCAAATACGTACTACGCTATATACTTGTGTAACGTCGATCCCGGTCCCATGCTAAAAAATTTCTTGCAAGGAAATTTGGCACAAAAGATGCCACAAATTATAAAAAAAGTTAACAGCCTGATCCATGTCCGGTAAAAAGTTGATACAATCTAGTATATCCACGTACACAATCTTTCTTGTATAAATTACTTTTATCTTGGTTACAAAAAAAATTTACGCCTTTGTTACTAAATACCTTTATCATTTCCAAGTAGTGAATTATACACAAAATTTTTAAATGGCTTGGATACCTGGAATTGATGAACTTGGTTCTGGATATGATTATTTAAATGGACAATATGCTCAAAGTGAATCATGTACCGAAAATTTATTTGACTGGAACAATGTTCCAACTTATAAGAGAGAACACAATGGACAGACTTATATCATACCTAGTACCGTTAGTGTAAGAACGTATAAAGGTTAAATAAATGTATATTGCACATAAAGTTTCGAAAGTTTTCATTTCTTTTCATTATATTAGTTTTATTCAAAGAGAGCGGTTCGAATATATTACTGTCGCTGGTGAAAATTTAGGTGAATATCATCAATCAATTTCGAATACTGTTAATGTTGGAGGTAATTTTATTAATGAAACTTTTAATAATACAGAATATATAAATAATAATATTTCCAATATTTTTTTTTCTTAAGCAAGCATTTTAGGCTTTACTTGCTCTTTAGATATAGAGTTAGGAACAGTTATTGACTATAGCAAATTCCAAAAATTTAGCCGAATTCAATATGATTATTCATCTCATCTTCTTCATTTAACATCATCTCTTTTAACGTTACGAAAATACCTTAGATAAGATATTCGTTCTGAAATTAATGATCCAAAAATTGATCCAGAAACAATTTTTGATCAATATTGAACTCATTTTATCAGTAGTCTTAAAATGGGCGGTCACGTTGTTCTTAGTGCATTCACTAATAAGCTTAATTATAATTCCAAACCAAATTTTAAGTTGGCAGCAAAAGCTGCAGCTTTAGAAATATTTAAAGGAGAGGTATATGAGGAATTTAAGGAAGAATTTAAAAAAATTTAGAATGAATAGTGATTTTAATCTTAATGATGCATGTGGAGGAGATGTCAGCGCACTTGGAAATGATATGATGTATCCAAATATGGACAAATGGACAGAAACTGTTCCAAATAATCCAGTTTTCATAACATTTGAAAGAACAAAGAGGTATTTAATATTTAATAAACTTGAGTATTAACATGGTACAGCAGTAAATCAAAACTAAAATTGACATATAATTTAAATTTAAAAAGTCTCTCGTTCATTGGTGATTTGGCAGAGGATGAAACTCGGAGAAAACAATTTATAGATGCTTGGCCCATTTATGCTAACGTTCATAGAAGGGAATTCAAGTCTTTTGATCTACCATATTTGGAATACACATATGTCACATCCACCACCAGTGCTTCGCGAATTGAAAATCATGAGGGAAAAGTGTTGAATATACTAGGAACTATGCCAGTTTTCAAAGAGGAAAGCAAATGGTAAGATTATATTATGGAATAAAATTTATTTGGTATTAAATTATTTACTATTTTGCAAATTATTGTCTTGTTACAGGAAATGGTTAGCAGTTTCTTAATGAAGAAATACATGAAATTTTGATCAGAGAAAAAAAACTTATACCGAGGGCCTTTTACGACCTATTGTCAAAAAGAAATGTCTATCTTATCCTAATTGGTTATGAATTATACTTGATTAATCAAAAAACAATAGATCATCTCCAGTACCAGTCATTGAGTACCTTTTCCACCTTTGATCAATCCAGAACAAATAATTACAAGACAAAGGAACAAGATTCCCACAAAACCACCGAATGCATTTTTTATTTACAGAATGCAATATATTAAAGAGCTTCATAATAGAAATTATTATTTGTCTAGGAGGATTATTTCTTCCGCCGTAGCTAATTCATAGAGGAAAAAGCCTGAGTATGTTATTAAGTATTACGAAGAAATCGCAAGAGAAACAAATGAGATTTTTTAAAAAAAGTTTCCAAGACTACCCGCTCCTCAAAAAAAAACCTGTTTCACATCATTCTCAACAAAAGACAAATATCAATATAAGTAATCCTCCTTATCCAACTTCTTATTATACACCATATTAATAGCAATTTTTATGTCAACCCTATTTTTTGCGACCGGCCAACTGGACAACTAGCCAACGGTCAATGGACAATAGCCAACTTCAATCACACATTTCTAATTTGTATAATATTAGCCAACCATATTACTAGTTTTTATTATATAGATTTTTGACCATTTTGGCCAAATAATTTTCTTATTAAATTTATTTTCCAATGGTAAAATGGGTCACATATTTAGCAATGAATAAATTTTTAGGAATAACCTAATTTTTTAACTAATTAAAATTAGAGATATTAAACCAGTAAATATTCATAATACGAACTAGCTAGTCAAAAATCTATCTGTTATTATATATATATATATATATTATGTTATCATGTGTAAACCTTTTAAATAAATAAAAATTATACTGAAGATAATTAACCTTAAAATGAAATATTTTTCTGTAAGTAATGTGTTCTTTTGTCAGTAATATCACACATTTATCGGACAAAATCATATTAGAAATGTAAAGTATGATTTGCAAAACTTTATTATCATCCCTTCTTGTAAGGTAAATGGTGCAGTTCTTTTTGTGGAGAAGCACTAGCAAATGTTATTTGCAAAAATATCAAAAATATCTTTAACTTCTTTAGATCTTTCAGATAATGACCTAGGTTATTTGGGAAGTAAAGTAGTAGCAGATACACTTTTGAAAAACAACAGTTTAGATTATTTTGAATCTGTCATTTAGATAGGTTTGTAAGAACTTCAAGGAAATCGATTTTTTCTAAAAAATCTGGTTTATTGTTAATACCGGAATACGATAAAAATAGCACCTGAGGGGTACGAAAAGAATGGTATATTTCTTATTGGATAAGACCTATTGTTAGAAAATGCCATTGGTTTAAGAAACCTAGAAGTTTTCTTTAGTGGACTAGCCTATTATCAGAACGTAGTGACAAAACGTTGTTTAATGAACTAGTCTTATTAGGCACTAAGATAGAACTGATTATTGCTTCTAATTAGCATAGCGGGCTTTATTATGATTGGCTGATTTTGGAAGATCATCTTATCATAATGAAATCTTATTAAAGTAACGATTTTTCTGTCACAAGACTGAATTCCGAGCCACGAATATGAATTCCTAGGGGGTAAGACAAAAAAAAATTAGAAAGTTCACGTCTTATTTTATTAACTGCCAAAGTAATTCGGTAATCCACGAAGTAATTCGGAAGTTAGATGAGAGGTATGTTTGAACGTTTAAGTTTAACTTATAGGTACAATAAACCAATTAAACTCGGCAATTTAAGCTGTCTTTTACATATTTTGTGAAAACTTATTCTTCGTAATCCCAACTAATATAGAAACCTAACTATAATATAGGTTAAGAATATGAGGTTGAGAATAATAAGGCTTATAGATTTCGTGAGAAGAGTTAAAGCGAAGTAGTGGTGCTGTAACCGTTATAACGATTATTAATAATATTAAAGATCAGTTTGTTATTGGAGCGAACACTAAATGTTGTTTTTTATTTTATTTTTTTTTTAATCTAGGAGAGGTTCAAACATTTATTTCTTGAATTTTTCGTTTCTGGTTGTTTTTGGGTCGTTTCTTTTCTTTTTCATTTTTTGATTTGTAGTATGTTAGGACTATTTCTTTAATAAAATTTTGGTTTGTTTGTGACAAGATTATAGTTTTAGACTTAAGGTTATCGAGATTTTCATAATAAAGATTTTTGCTGGTATTAATTTCGTTATAGATATAGTTTATTGTTATAAATATAAGTTTTTTTTATAAGTTTTTTTATTCGTGACAATTTAGTTAAGTTTAGAACTTCGATCAATTTCGATTAACCAATAAAATTTTTACTATATCACGAGATGATCTACAAAAATTGGCCAATCACAATGAAAGCCCGCTATGTATATTATTGGCCGGAGCGTAGCGACGGTCAATTAGTGTCTATGCAAAGTGATACAAAAATTACTTTCCTGATGTGCTTCAATTGTAAAAATCTTGACAAATTTTACTTTTTTGATATACTTGCATATATATAATGTAAATTTTATCAGAAATGGTATTTGGAAATTTTTTGTCTGTCCGCACGCGTGTCTATATTTGTGCTTTAATGTTACCAACATATGCATATTAACGCGTTTGTGTAATATGATGAACAGGGTTCCGGAACAATATAGTATTTAAATATTATGGTTCCGGCCCTACAATGCTACGCATTAGCCTAGTCTTATATGCAATTTTTGTATGTATGTACGTACATAGCTTTTTTTCACTCACTACGTATCACATTATGAAATGCACTAATCAGAATTAGATTATTAAAAAATAGTCATAAGAATCCAGAACTTGCCTAAATTGAAAATTTGTTATCACATTCAATTATGCAAGTAATAGTGGGTAAGTATCAACACGCATTATCTTATATGAATGCTGCCAAGGGAAAAGGGATACTTTGATCTATCGGTATATCATGTCTTTCTGATCGGGCTTTTAATTTTGTAAGGTAATACACATAGCCGCTATGTGCATTATACTATAAAATTGAAAACCCGATCAGAAAGACATGATATACCTTGATAGATCAAAGTATCCCTTTTCCCTTGGCAGCACTCATATATTGTTGACATATGATTTAATTCCAATAAAATCAAACCAATCAGTGCATGTCATGTGGTTATGTTGATCAAAATGTGAATTATTTTATAGTGTTTCTAATTATTATTATTTTTTTAAAAAAATAAAATATTTATGTTTTTACTATTTCGAAAAGGCTACATTCTCTTGTCTAGATAAAAAAAAAAAAAGTTATATCGATAGTAAATCATAAAATGATAATAAGAAAATGTATGCTATTATATCTAACGAAGAACGCTTTTGTAAGTTTATTTTTTATTTATAATATAATTTATTTACGTAATTAATAATTTAAAATATTTTAGATATTCTGAAGTAGAAATTACAATTGATTTTAATGATCCTAAATTTATTAAAGTAACTGGGCTTTTAGAAAGTTTAGCATTTTAGGGGTATTTGACGAAAAAAAGATAATTTTCTTTGCTGAAACCTTAAAATATTTAACAATGTAGTTATCGTATTACAAGAGTTGATAGGGCATTACCGGTGCCCCTGTCTTTTAAGATAATTTTATTTCAGATAATAAAAATGCTATCTTAATATACTTTTAAAAGAAAAAAAAAAGCTACTTAATTATATTCTATTAACCTAATAATATCAACAATTTCATTTAAAAAAAAACACAAGTTTACAAATAACTGCATCTCAATTACTTGTCACAATGAAAAAAATTCAACTTAAAAAAAAAAATCCAAAAAAACTTTTTGTAATTCTGTTTTTTTTTGAAAAGATTCGTCCTCCCTTTGTATTTCCTCTAACCATCTTTTTACTTTAAGCTTATTTTTTTTCATGTCTAATTTCTCTTTCTTGTAATGTAATTTGACACTTTTAATATTGTTGGTTAACACTACTGTTAAATGGTAGGATGTCATTAATGTCTCGCCAAGTCTAATAATTATTTCACGATCAATAGTCTCGTGCTGACTTAGAATTGCATTCATCTCATTAGAGATCACGTATTTCTGACAAATATCATACACAATGTTAATATCATTAAAAAGAAAATAAAGTCAAAACGATACTTACCAATTTGCCCATATAAGCCAATACTCTTTTAAACCTTGCGAAATAATCTAAAGTATTCTGTTTAGAGGTATATAATTGTTATTTTCACGAAATAAAGTAATTATCTTTAATTTCGTTTCTATGGTTTCGATATTGTCAACAAGTCCTTCTCGTTTCGCTTCAGGAATAGTATAGGTCATAAAGCTATAAAATTTTGAAAAATGAATATATTATTTAATGTAAAGATTCTAGTGAAAAGGTATCAGGCAAAAGGTATGAAAAAAGATAAATTTATATGCTCTTTATTTCTAAATACAATGATTTAAACTTTTTTGTCAATTAACTTTTTGAATTACTAATAAGTTAGATTTTAGTTATGATATTTTATATCTTTGATAAATTTAATTTGTTACGTATAGTATCGGTGTAAAATTGAAAAATACATATCGATATCTAGTTAAATATTATGTTTATCGTTATATCTAAAATTTTTTCAATTACATAACGATAACGATATCCCTATATTAACAGTACAGTTTCGTAATAATGACATTAATCAAATATATATTGATATATAATTCTCACTTTTGTTATTACTTTATTTTTTCTCAGAAAAATTTAGATATTCAAGTTATGATTGAAATAGAGACAAAAATATTTTCAAATTTTCAAATTACTTTTATTTTCATAAGGTTAAGGCAGATATTGTGAGCTTTTTTTTTTATGAGAAATCGGATATCGATATATTTAACGTTAATTTTGTTTTCATGTTACTAATCAGTTAAGAAATTGGTTATATTTACTAATAAAATAAGAAATTAAAAACTATATATAATAATATTTTCAAATTAAATTGTTACCTTTATAACTTTTTTTAGATGTTGTCTAATAGTTTTGTTACTCCTTACAAGACCATTTCATTATTTTCATATCTTTTTAAGTTTTGCCATCTCTATATATTTGTTACCTTTTGATAATTTCATCATCTTTCATTAGTTTTATCATCATTTATCAAGTTTTGCCACCTTTCATCAGTTTCACTGCCTTTCACCAGTTCCCCACCTTTTGCCAGTTTCGCCATTAAAATTTTTTTGCCGAAACCTCTAGGCTTCGCCTAACAATTATAATTGTGTATAATGATAATTTTGATCAATCATCTAAAGATCATGGGAACGACTTAATCACGAATTATGTCATCTAATATTTATTTTTGCAAATGACATTAGAGCAAATAACTAATTAAAAGGGCAAAATTAAACTAAGTTCATAACAATTGCAAATCGAATATATGCACAGAAATTTTTAAAGCACAAATATTTGAATTTAAGGAAATTTATTTTTTTTTTTTGTATTCTTTAACTTCTTCGCTCTAAATTTTTGATCGTCTCAAGATTTTTTGTTGGAATTTTGAATCAAGCCAATATCAATATCCACTTAGAATACATGAAATTTAAAAATGTAATTAGTTACTCTATATATATAATTTATAACACTGGTAAAATAATTTTGGTAGATAAAAAAAAATATAGTTTTTATTCACTAACGACAAAAAATAAAAAATTTCAGGATCTGTGTAAATTAACCGTGAGAATAACTTAGAGCACCAAGATCGATTTAAATAGTATTAAATGCCACTTTTCTTAGTAATACATTTGTATTTTGTCAAAATGTTTTGGAAATTAATTTTTTACTATATATTAACAACAATATCTCGGGATCTTGTGATCGGATTTGGATGATTTTTTATCATTCGATTCGTCTCATCGAGACAAATCGAATGGTGTAAAGATTATCCAAATCTGATCACTATATCGCGAGATATCTCAAATTCGTCATAATACCCCTATTGGTCAAAATACCCCTTTTCACCTTAAGTCCCTTAAAATTTACAACTCAACATAAGGACGATTATAAAAAGTGATAACTATAACTATAAATCCATATTTGCCATTTTTATATAGAAGGATAACTGATAGATACACATTGATTATTTATTGATATTATTTAGCTATTTATCGATCGATAGAAAATTCTAAATATAGTAAAATAATAAAAATAATAAATATATGATAGTTTAAAAACCTATAATTTCACCTAACAATCCTTGGAATTGTATTGGATCATAAATAGGTCCGTTAGCATGATCATTGATATCATCATAAGCAATATAAGTACTATATAACCAACCCAAGTTGGTGTCTGGATCATAAAGCATTATATAAGGAGATCCACTCGCACCTTCTCCTAAGTCTAAAGCAGGTACGAAATAAAACTCATGCATAAATACTTCTCCATCCCATGTACAAAGAGTTTCTCCATCATTTGGACAATCTTCAAGATTACCTCCCTCTGAATAACCGCGAATAGTTGTTTCAACACCTTCTCCTACATTGAATCTCCAACCGAGAGCCCCCGTAAAATCTTGTAATGGATGGCCATTCATGTTAAATGTAAACCTCATAAAGCCCCAATCAAAAAGATCATCATTATTATTAATAAATTCATCTGGTACTATCACCTCATCAACAGGAATTAGATTAAGTGGACCTTGTTGTCTATGGTCATATCCAGGAGAAAACATTATATTATCAAAATTTTCATGATTTTCGTTATCATAGAGACAATGCGCTGCTGTAAGTCCAATAGTTCTACTTTCCGGAGTGTTGATTACACTGGCGGTACAAGTACTACCGTCTGGAAGGAATAACATTCCGATAGGAAAAGCTTGAACTTGGTCTACATCTGCTACACTCACTGTATGATTAATTATATCATATTTTCTCTCCAAAGTGGGCATATATTTGGAGGAGTTTGTTGTTTTTTCTTATAGTTTTAGTATTACTTCTTGGTTTTAATCTAATATTTCTTTTTTTTAAGGATTTGGTTATTTTTATTTTTTCTGATGTCCTAAAATCAAGATTCACATTATCATAATATTTAAAAATTGTTGGAGTTGAATAACTTGAATCAGTTTTAAAGGTTAGGACAACTAATGCAATTAAGAAATAAAATATAATTTTTTTGTTCATTTTTTTATTGATTTAGATAAAAAAATAAACTGCTTAAATAAATAAATGGTATATTAGAGGATTGGTTTTGAAAAAAAATGATAATATTAGAAAATAATTTTTTATATTTAAAAAATTATTTGACGATCACCTACGCGAGTTAGTCGTGCCGAAAAAAGTTTCGGTTCCGTGATCTTCCTAAAACTTAAATTTAAAAACTGATCTCAATAATTAATACAGAGTTTATCAATATATTATTATTAGTGTACATGGATAGGACCCCGAACAGTATATATTGACTTAGTACAACCTTTTTAAAAGTTTATCTACTATTTAATTTATTTTGTTCGTGGTCCATAGAAAATTTAAGTGTTTAAAGTAAGATAAAAATTGCAGGTTAATGTAATTGTTTTAATTGTAAGCAAAAAAAATAAATTTAGTATGAAATATTGTATGGCATTGTACATATAATTTTTAATTAGCCATGTCATACATTATTAAGTAGTTTTTAGTTAATAACTCGGCCAAATTGTTAATAATTGTGGCAGCTTATGCTGAGAATTTGGTCTATTGTATTGTGAAATTATATAATTTTGGGGCTTTTTTTGTATTTTTTTTTTTTTTTACAGTTATGTTAGGGATTAGAGTTAGTATTATTAATAAAAGAGTATATGTAGATTTTAGTATATGTTATAGATTTAAATAGGGACCCGGATCTTAGCATAAGTCGGCACAATAATTAATACTAATTATTAATAATTCAAAGAGGTCCTATCACTACCTGTATTAAGTGTTCAAAATAAGCTATTCTGATATAATGTTATTTCGGACATGAAATAAATATGTAACTATAGATGCTGGTGAAATTAAATCAGAGTGGTGAAATGATTTCACCATTTCACCAATCACCAATCGTTAATGGTGAAACTGGTGTAACTGGTGAATTGGTGTAATTGGTGTAATTGGTGAATTGATGAATTGGTGAAATGGTGAATTGGTAAAATGGTGAATTGGTGAATTGGTGGAATGGTGAAACAGCAGAATGGTGAAATGGTGAATTTGAATTATTTCAGCCTGGAATTTGGTTAGGTTTTTGTTCAAGTTTTTACATTTTATGTCTTTATAGGCACACTTTGAGATCAGAACTATTAACGTTTATAGGACTGACCAATTCACCATTTCACCAATTCACTGTTTCACCAATTCACCATTTCACCATTTCACCATTTCACTAATTCAATTCACCATTTCACCAATTCAACAATTCAACAATTTACCAATTTCACCAATTTCACCAATTCACCATTTCACCAATTTTACCAATTTCACCAATTTGCCAAAATAAAATTTTGGTGTAATTCTGGTGAAACTATTTCACCATTTCACCTGGTGAAATGGTTTAATTTCACCAGCATCTATATATGTAACATTGCTTGGAAAATCACATTTATAAAATAAAGAGTAATCTTCGCGATTAGTACATACCGGTAATTGCACTAGGTATTTCGCAAATCAGTATAGTATATGGAGTTTACGGTATAACTGGTGACAGAGCGGCAAAACTTATGTTTTTGAGACTCCTGCACTTACTTTTTTGATACTCCTAGATGTACCCCAAATTTTATATACTATTAAAAAAATGTTATATAATAAATAGGTTTAATAAATAACTTGATTGCATGGTCCATGAATAAAAAATTTACTGTTTTTAAAAAGTTTAGCACGCTTTATAATATCTTTATTTTTAAACTTTTTAGTTACGGTCTGGTTGCGCAGGTTGTTAACAAAGATTATATTTATTTTTTAAAACGATATTTATATGATGAGTTTTTCTTAAAAAAAGAATAAATCTATATTACATATAACGTTTTTTTAAAAAGATAAATAAATTTTTTAGAAAAAAACTCTATCCATATAATAAATGTTTTAAATATCATTAAGATCCACGCTTTTTAAACAACTTTAGCGTGATTTTGAAATTAGTTTATTTAAATTAAGGTTAGATTTTTATAAAAAAAAGTTCTCATAAAGTTGGTTTCTTGTACGGAATTTTTGAATAATAGGCAATTTTTGACTAAAACGAATGCATGTTTTGAATTTCAAGATCGCGTTACATTACATCAAATCGCTATTTGTTGTATCAATCATCTCGTGATGATAGTATCAAAAAAGTATATAAATTTTGGGGTACATCTAGGAGTATCAAAAAAGTAAGTGCAGGAGTATCAAAAACGTAAGTTTTGCCCTAGTGCATTGTTTTTGCAAAAATAAATTTTGGTTACACACCGCTAATGTCATATAACGTTATACAAGTCTAATTTTGCCTGGCATTAAGCTTAATGCTGGTGGGCACTATCATGATAATGCCCCCGGCGGGGTTAGACATAATTCCGGCCCACCCTTACCCTAAATCTAGTGGTACCCTAACCCGGCATTAAGCTTAATGCTAGTGGGCACTATCATGATAATGCCCTGGCGGGGTTAGACATAATTCCGGCCCACCCTAACCCTAAATCTAGGAACCCTAAAAACTAATTGTTCGAAGCAACATCCAATCACAGTACATATACTGGTTACACGACATATGCATCTAGTATATGTGCTGTGATTGGATGTTGCTTCGAACAATTAGTTTTTGGGGGTTCCTAGATTTAGTGTTAGGGTGGGCCGGAATTATGTCTAACCCCACCGGGAGCATTATCATGATAGTGCCCACTAGCATTAAGCTTAATGCCTAGCAAAATTAGACTTTGTAACGTTACACGACATTAGTGGCGTGTAACCAAAAATTATTTTTGCAAAAACAATGCATTGGGCCTTTGTGTAATACAAGTCACGTGTATATATGCAGATCGGTATCAAAAAAGTAAAGTAATTTTGGGGTACATACAGGAGTATCAAAAAAGTAAGTGCAGGAGTATCAAAAACATAAGATTTGCCCCACCAGGAGTCTAGACACTTTTGCAGTAACGTGACCATCACGTGGTGTGGCGTCTTCGGATTAACTTTTTGCTTTATTGTTAAGGTTAGGGTTAGGGTTCGTGTATATAGCCTTAGAAGGTCCCTATATATATGTAAAATCGCGTTCTGGACATTTTTATGCGGTTTTTAAGGCTGATTTTAATACTAGTTTTTGAGTATTTTCGCTCTTTGCTCTTTTTTTCTTCTTGTACACATGTTTTGTTTTGATTCAGACTGATCCAGGATGATTAAAATTTACGCGATTGGTTAATTCTCATGCGCCACGTTACGTTACTACAAAAGTGTCTAGACCCCAGGTGCGGCAGACGATCTACAGGCACATACCAAATCACGTGATTTTGCACGTACCGCATATCACGTGATCTAGACGTACATAAGTGTCAAAACAGAATTTTTCTTAAATTTTGGACACCTTTTTTTTGACAACAAACTAACAAAATCCAATGAAATTTTTATAGCCAATTCTACAAATTAGTAAAAATTATTTTAAAAAATTTTTCTTCGAATTCTATCAAGTAATCCTCGCGAAAATTTGATTCAAGTTTTGAAAAATTCACATCATCTAAAAAAGTAGCTGCGTAAACAATTTCTAAAGTTTGAATGAAAATTTCTTAACAACTATCTGATAGAATTCGATAAAAATTTTTTTAAATAATGTTTACAAAATAATGGGATTTGTTAAAAACAAATCATAGAATTTTATTGAGTATTTGTCAAGAAAATTTGTAAAAATATTCACTGTTCTTAAGAAAATAATCGTGATAGAAATTTCCCAAACTTTAAACGAAAATATCTTGGCAACTACCTGATAGAATTCGATAAAAGTTTTTAAATAGATTCTGTTAAATAGTCTAATTTATTTAAAAAAAAATTCATTGAATTTCATCAAGTAGTTGTCGAGAAATTTTCGTTCGAAGTTTAGAAAAATTTCTGTCGCAGCTATTTTCTTAAGGACGGTAAAATTTTTTCAAACTTTGAACGATATTTTCTTGACAAACACTTGATAAAATTCGATTAAAATCTTTTTTTATGAATCTTTTTACATTATAGATGTTATTTAAAAAATTTCTATTGAATTCTATCAGATAGTTGTTAAGAAATTTTCATTCAAAGTTTAGAAATTTTTTCGCTTTTTTTTAGAAAATGTAAATTTTTCAAATTTTGAATCATATTTTCTTGAGAACTACTCGATAGAATTCGATAAAATTTTTTTTAAAATAATTCTACTAATTTGCAGAATTGTAAAAAAAAATAATTTATTAGATTCAGTTAGTTGGTGTCGAAAAAAAAGTGTCCAAAATTTGAGAAAAATTATATTTTGACACTTACGTACGTCTAGATCACGTGATATGTGGTACGTGCAAAATTATGTGATTTGGTACATGCCCGTAGACCGTCCACTGGTGCAGTTTAGTTGGCCATATGATCATTGATCACTCTAGATTACACAGACATCAGCCAATCAGATGAAAAAAGTTTTGTTTATATAATATAAATAGTGAAAGACATTTTCTCGTGAAATTTTCTCAGCAACGTCAACAACCATCAGCAAATTTTATATATAGATATATACCGATTACTAACTGGTAAGATATATATCGATACTCATCACCCCTGTCGATTACTATCGATAGTGATAGTAATCGATAGATATCCGGTTAATACCCTGTTGATTACTATCGATAGTGATAGTAATCGATATATATCCAGTTAATCAATATATATCGAATATGATATCAATTAATAATTATTATATTCACATAATCATACTTTTTGCAAATTTTTAATCGTTTTACAGGTTTTCACAAGTTTTCACAATTTTTTAATATAAAATTTTATTTTTTTTATTTATTATTATATTTTAAAATATTATATATTTTATTATAAATTATTATAAAAAAATATCAAAAAAAATAAATTCAAAAAAAAACAAAACCAAAAAAAATAAAAAAAATAAACTATTATATTCCTTATATTCACTTATATTTGCTTATATTCGTTCATATTTGCTTATATTCGCTTATATTCGCTACTTCTTGCAAAGTCCCAGAAAGTTAGGTCGTTTTCTTGCAAAGTTCCAAAAGAAGTAAGGAATAAATAAAATAAAATAAAATTAAAAAAATAAGTAAAAAAAACAAACAAAAAACAAACCAAAAAATAACAAAAAAAAACAAAAATAAAAAAAATAAACTTATATTTCGCTCATATTTGCTTGTATTCGATTATATTCGTTTATATTCGTGACTT
>QKWP01000190.1:53912-66285 GCA_003550325.1 Gigaspora rosea | reverse complement strand
AGAATTAGATGCGACAAAGTGCGAAAGTAGTTTAAAATATTTGTAATAATGTAAAAATAATATGTAATATATAATAAAGTATGTAATATTAATTAAAAATGTATATTTAATAAATGTAAAATATAATATAATAATAAATAAAAAATAAAAATTTTATATTAAATTGCAAAACTGTGCGAAATATTGCGAAAATCTGTAAAAAAGCATGATTATGTGAATATGTATATCATTTATTTATTTTTTAAAAAATTTTGAAAATTTGCGAAAATTTGCAAAATATTGCGAAACAATACGAAAATATCAAAATATTACCTTCTGCGCGCATTAGTTTATTGATCTGCATGAGTACGCGACCCCTGTAGGGGGTAATTTGCATTTTTTTTATTTGCAATATATTTCGAAATATTTTGAAATCATAACCGTAATATTACCTTAATATAGCGTAATATATTGCGTAATATGCCGTATCAATCATAAGATTTTTGTAATATTACAGGCCGTAATATCTTACATAAGATTACGTATATATAATTCGCTGATGTGGGACATAATTAGGGTAGGTGGCATGGGGTCCTGGAGCATATTCTAGGGCATGTCTTTAGGCCAAAAGGCATGCCCCTATCATGTGTCACGGGAAGGATCATCATGAATATGATTGGCTGATATCAGAAATGGATTTTATAGAATTATAGAACGATATTTAAGTATTCAAACCCTTTTATTTTACATAATTTGAATTCAATCTCTAGTCCAAAATCTTTAATGTTTACTATAGTCGCCTCTCTCTAATCTGAACCTCTCTAAACTGAACACTATTAAACTCTCTCTAAACTGAACAAAATCTTCTAAAACATTTGTAAATTTTATTATAAAGTTCGGATAAGCTATATATAACTTTTTGAAAATGAACTTTTTTAAAATTTTACATAGTAAAAAAAAGCAGTTCCGGCTGTTTGGATTAGAAAGAGTTAACTGTATAAAAGAGCGTATACAAGCTCCCTAAAATAGTAGCACACTATTAATCAGGCTCAGGTATACTGTAAAAAAAAATAAAAAAACTGTGTATGAGATCATTATAGTGTATAAATCAATAATTTTTGATTTCTCTATATAAAAGCCTCTTGCAATTAAAGTTTATACAATAGACTTCAGGTCTATTAAAAGTGTAAAATTGCTAGAATGTACTAGACCCTGGTCATGTATATGCACTTTCATGGTATATACTAATGTTTTATGAATTACTAAAACAGGTATTCTATTGTTGCTCTTTACAATTTAATTTAAAGATTTGTGAATCTTGGATCGAATAATACCGAATTGAACTTAGTAGTAAATAAAAGATTGAAGGTTCAAGAATTAAATTATACAATAATTTTATTCAGCTTTTTAAATGTGAAATAGAATGCGTGATAATCAATTTTTTTTATTATCAAACAATAATTATCAGATAATTTTAGCAAATTATCCTTTTAACCAAATTAGGGTGATGGCTAAAGCCATGTACCCATATGATTTTTTGAAATTTTAGTTAAAATTCATATCAGAGTTTGTTTAGAATTAGGGTTAGGGTTAGGGTTAAAAACAATATAGATAAAATTACTATCCTGACATTTTTTATTAATGGCCCAAGATAGGTTTAGAATGCCATTTTTATGTTCTTGTATTTTTTTTGGTTTTTGGCTTCTTCAGGCTGATCCGTGTAAACAAAATTTCACGACTCTGTTTGGTTGATTTACACAAAAATGTCACGTGGGTACATGGCTTTAGACGACCCCCAAATTAGGATGCACGTCGTATAATTATTAAGTACAAAAATAGAAAATGATTTTAACTATTGGGACTAACCCAAATTTAGAATTCACGAATTTGTATACACAACCTAATTGAGCATATTGTAAAAATTTCTGCATCCATGTATTTATTAAAAATTATAATATAATTCGACCATTATTGATGAAATTCCTGAATCTGCGCCTATGTGTTTAAAAATTATAATTAGAATTCGACCATTATTGTAAATAATCACTAATAAAGAAATTGATTAATATATGGCTAATAACTAAATGTGAAAATAAGTTTTCGAAGTTCTAGAATGATACGATATAAAATAGATTATTATCTTACTTATCTGAAAGCAAAAAAAATCTACTTTACTTATCTAAAACAAAGACGTTATCGTTCTATATTTTCAATTTCAATCATTTGTATTATCTGATCAAAAAAGAAATAAAATATGATTAAAATTATATAAAGACTATCTATCTGAAACCTAGATTGTATAGTGTTATTTACAATACAAAAAAAAAAAAAACAAAAATAAATATAAATAAATCTTAAATAAAGTCACTATGCAAACCCCTTTAGGTTTTACTATGCCTCTTTCAACACAAGATCTACGTTGGACTGGTTTTTTCTGTTCTGAAAATAAAAGAGAAGGAAATAGATATACTGTGAAATGCAAGCATTGTTTAACTGAACTGAGTGGTAAGCCCGAAAAGCTTCATCAGCATGTTCTTCGGTGTAATAACTGGCCTGTTCTTGAAAAAACTACCTACCTTCACAAAGTTGCTGAAGAAAGTTCTTCATCTCTCAAATGCACCTGTAATGAAGAAGAACTTTAGTCGATCTAACTATTCAAGATGATGATAGTATATCGGAATCATCTTTATTCTATCCTTATCAAGGAACTATTGTTAAATGGTTCGCGCCATCCTTATCTCAAATACAGTTCATCAAAAACTTCTAAAAGCTATGATTTATGGAAATAATTCTTTTTACCTTATTGAGAATCTATATTTTCAAGATTTTCTTAATGAATTAAATCCTTCCTACTACCTTCCTTCTCAAAATATGATTAGGGGGCATCTCTTAACCAAGATGTTTTCTGATCATACTCTAAAAAAGTTAAATACCCTTCCTATCCTTACAGATCTTACAATTTCTCTCGATGGATAGATGGATAATTCAGAAAATTCGATCTATGGATTCATGGCCCTTAAAGAACATCAGGATTTATCTGCATGTCGCTACACTGCAGAATTTCTTCAAAATAAAGTGATGGAAGTTTTGTCTACAAATGGTATCCAAAAATCGTCTATTATTGCCTGTGTCATGGACAACCCCTCGAATATGGACAAAATGAGAAGAATGATTCATGTAAATATAAATAAGTCAAATATATTAAAAACACCAAAATTATTANAGAATTTCTTCAAAATAAAGTGATGAAAATTTTGTCTACAAATGGCATCCAAAAATTGTCTATTATTGCCTGCGTCATGGACAACTCCTCGAATATGAGAAGAATGATTCATGTAAATATAAATATGTCAAATATATTAAAAATGCCAAAATTATTATAGCTTTTGTTGCAACTAGTTGCGACAAAAGCTATAAGAATTTTTGATTATAAATCTAATATATAAAACTTACACGGTATATTACAAAAATTAGGAAAAAAACTCTAATATTATCCCCATTCGTTGCTGTTTGCATGTCTTTAACTTGATTGTTAAAGACATTGCCAGCTTCCCTAGTATCGTTCCGGTGTGTAAGAATAATCAAAAACTTGTTAATTTTTTTATTTCGTCACATATTTGGAGTAGAGAATTGCAAACTTAGCAAAAAAATTATAAAATTAACCATTTCTTATCCACATTTTGTGAGACAAGGTGGTATTCATTTGCCAAAGTTTGTTTGGGTGTATTAACCTATAAACACGGTTTCCAGCACTGTCTTTCGTTAAGTGAGACTTCAAATATTAAATATTCTAAAATTGTGAACACTACCATCAAAAATCTTATTCGCGATAAATATTACTTCGCACAAATGATGTACTGGTAAAAGTAATCAAGCCAGTTGTTGACGCCATTAGTAAACTAGAATCAAATGATTCTAATCTTGCTGATGTTTTCAAAGAGCTCATTTATATCCACTAGCAAATATCCCAACTTGAGGTTTCTCTTGTTAATTTTAAAGCCCACGCCCTCTCTATCATAAGCAAAGGTGCAAGAGAGTTTGATTCTGATATTTACTTTGTTGCACTTTTCCTCTCACTAGCCCACAAACAGTTGGCTATATCCAAAAAAATGAATGAAGAAACTATTAGCCGTGCAATATTTGAATTAGCTTGGGCGTGGGACTTCAATCAAAGAGATGCGAGTCTCTTATACAAGAAATTAATTGATTATAAGAATAATGATCCTTTATTTAATAATTTACCTCTGGGTTCCTCACAATCTCTGCGATCTTTCTGGGCTGAATTTAATGGGTGTGCGCCTCTTTTACATCGGTTTGCAATAAAACTTCTTGTTATCGTCCCTTACGGTGCTAGTTGTGAACAGCTTTTCTCAATGCTAGATTTGGTTAAAACAAAAATAAAAAATAAGTTAAGGCCTAAAAATCTTTCTATAATTGGTCAACTTAGAAACGAACTCAAAAAAGCCGTATCTAAAGTTAATAATAAATTTAAAAAATCTGTACCTGAACCTTCACCTTACGATGATGGAAGTATCAATATTTTCTTTGACAAAGGTAATCAAAATGAAGAATTAAATGAGCTAGAAGAATTGGATAAAGAATTCGAAGTTATAACGGAGCAAAATGAGTTGTCTATTATGGAAGAATTTTTTGATTTCGCAGTATTTGAGAAGAACAGGAAATTCTTGAACAAGACTCATCTCAGGTTAACTCAGAAATAAGTGATTATGCTGAAAATGAATGGAGCATTGACGATATTATTTTTCAGGCTAAAAATAAATATATATATAAATTTTAAATTAAAAAAAAGAATAAAATTATTTTTTAAGAATCATATATTTATCACCATGGCGATGCATCGCTACCCTAATCAACCAATAAGAATCCAGGATCAGGTGTAATGTGAGATCGAAACGATTATGATTTTTTTTAAAAATTGGCCATAACACTAAATTTTGTCTATGAAACCATCTTTTATGCTTTAACAAAAAAAAATTCCTTATAAAATTTTGGATTAGAAACTCTTTGCTAAAACACACTACCCTGATCCTAACCCTAAACTAACGAATTTATTTATTGGTTTGATTTCACATTACACCAGATCTTATAGGGTGCGATGTATCACCTATGTGAAAAAATCAAAAATTCATTTTTTAAAACATTTATTTGTTATGCCTTATATTACGAAAAAATTTTTTTATTTGTAAAAAATTAAAATTACAAGCATCGTGTTTATGTGCATCGATGATTTATATACCTAGGGGTATGCCCCGGGGCAGAATAAAAGGGCATGCCTTAAAATTTTACTGTGCCCCCACCCTAGATATAATTAGGCAAATAGCCCTGCTAATAAACTGCAATATATAAAAAATATCTATCAAGACATATACAAAGCAGAAAATAATGACTTAGCTATAGCGAAATTCTTCGTCCAAGGTTTATTGCAGCTTTCACTATTTCAGAACCAAAGGCTAGTAGGTCCTGTCTCTGAAGAAGAAGTTGGTAATATCATAAACCAACTCCCAAACAATAAATCTCCTGGATTAGATGGTCTCACATACGAATTCTATAAAAAAATCAAAGAGGAAATAGACCCTGTACTTACAGGTCTCTTTAATTATCAGTTGGGAAATGGCTTGGTACCTAGGTCGTGGACCAAGAGCATTATTACCTTGATTCCAAAAAAGTCAGACAATCTTGAAAATATAGACAATTGGTAACCAATATCTCTTATGAACTGCGATGTTAAGATTTTTATGAAAATTCTGGCCAATAGAGTTAATACGATTTGCGAATCAATTATCAAACCATCACAACAGGCATTTATAAAAGGAAGATCAATCACAGATGCTGCATTAGATATTATTGCTACAATAAGGAATCAAGTAAATCAATCAGCTAGCTACTAGTTGTTGCTACTTGATCAGCAAAAAGCCTTTGACCGAGTAAGTCATGACTTTATCCTGCTAGTACTTGAGAGAATAGGATTTGATACCATGTTCATTAATATTATTAAAAATCTTTTTAAGCTTCAAACAGCACATATTGCAGATTCCAACCTCATTTCGGAGCCAATTAGAGTAGAAAAAGGGTTCGACAAGGGGACACACTTTTACCTCTTTTGTATATTTTAGCAATGAACCCTCTTATTCTTAAAATTCAAGAAGAACTAAATGGAATAAAGGCAGCAGGACAATTCTTTAAAGTCACAGCATACGCTAATGATTTGACAGTAGGAATTGGATCTCTATTGGACTGGAAAAAGCTTGTATTACTCCTTCAAAAATATGAGCTAGCCTCTAACGCAAATATCAACCAAAAGAAATCAATTTTAGTACCACTTACCAACATGGCCAAAGCAACAAATCTACTGGATCAAAATTTTTTCAAAGTGGCTAAAGATGTTGCCTTGCTCAGAATTTTGGGCTATGAGATTGACTCTAGGAGCACTTCTAAAAAACAACTGTGGTAAACTTAACCCAAAGCATTAAACAAAAAATTGAAAAAATCTCCGGTAGAAATTTGTCATTTAAAAGGAAAATTATACTTACAAAGGCTCTTATTATTTCTAAAATCTGGTATCTAGCATACTTGCTTCTATCTAAAAGAAAACAACTCGACAAAATTAACGATCAGATCTCCAATTGGATCAAGAACAAATCCAAACTACTTCCATGATACTCAGCTTTTCAGCTGGATTACAACTGGGGAGGATTAAATGCTCCTGTACTTAAGAATATGCTTGACGCTAGGCTTTGTTCAATTTGGATAAAGCTTTTGACAGCTAATAGCTTTTGGGCCAGAGTTAAACGAATACAAATTTCACAAAAAATACAAAATAAAAGAAAAATCTCGATAGTAACAGCTTTAACAACATTTCCAATTAGGTTTAAAGGGTGGCCGGATGCTTGGCAACCTTACCTAATAGCCTGGAAACGACTTAAAGGCACAATAGAATCTTCTAATAACTGGCTGTGGGAAATTACACAAATGAAACTATGTAATTAACTAGGGGATCAGTTCACGGTCAGGAAAGCAACTGAATTTCTAAGACAGTACTCGATAAAGCCTATAGCAGCACAAACCCTAATAGCCTCACAAGACAATCCTCTAAACCACTATAGTTGGATGGAAAGTAAGGAAATATTAAATAAGAAAAATATTTTTTGGTGGTTGCAAAATAGAGCACTCCCACTAGGTTACCGACTTTTGTATATGATAAAGATATAGATAGGAGCTGCCCAAGCTGCCCAGAGAAAAAACAAACACCAGATCATTTTGCATTGAAATGTAATATCAGTCAAACAATTTGGAGGATGGTTTACTCCTTTATGAAGAATTCATCATTATACTCGATCCCACAAAGCATGGAAGAGATCTTTACTGCTCAAAATATACAAAATGGTGAAAAAAGAAGAGCAGCAATATGGTTACATATTAATAATATGTATGAGATATGGTATTGGTACACACAAGCTCGGTGGGGAAATAACAATATGAGAGAAGAAGTTGTAAAAAAGGTAGCCAAAGCTAGGTTAAGGAAAAGTCTTATGGTCTTAAACAAGACCCGTAAGAGCAAATCAAAAGAAAAGTTAGTTCAGTTTTTAAATATAAATATATAAACCTCCCTAATTGTAAATAGTTAGCTTTTATATGTATTTATAAATTTGAATAAAGTACACCATTTTGTATTATAAAATATATATATATATATATATTGATTATTAGCTGAAATATTATATCTTTTTTTTTTTTTTTTTTATTTTTTTAATGTCAAGTACAGAAATAGGATAGTAAGTTACAATTATATCAGGATGATATATAAAGAAATACTATATTTAAAATTTCTAACTAATCATCTAATGATCTATGCAATAGGGCAAGTCTATCACTTGCAGTCAGAGCTAACCATTAAACTGCTACAGAAAGAAGATATGACATTTCACCTCATACTTTTCTATTTTAAACTAAAAGGTTAAATTTTTAGTTTAAAAAGGCTAGAGGAAACCAAGAAATATTATATCTAGAAAATCCATATTCCTTTTTAAAAATAACATTTCATTCACCAATTTGGGATCAAGGTTTGTACGTTTGCTATAATGTTGGTTCTAACGGTTGAAAACAAGCGTTCAGATGACTTATAAATATATAATAATTGTGTTTTGACTATTCTCTTTATTACAGGATTCTTCCTGTTCATTAATGTTTTGTTTGCACTATATTTATTTTATTATTAAAATTTGTGATTGCTATTTGAATTTTAAAGAATTAAATATAATTATTAAATTATGACATTATTTATCTATCATGCTAAATTTATTAATGCAAAGTATTAGGGCCATGTCATTAATCACCTAATTATTTTTTATTAGAGGCCTACCCCTCCCTCTTTCTTAGTATATATATAGTCAGGTTCTTATATATAATTTCAACTTTTTTTACCTCCTCCTCTCAAGAAATCACCTGGTTTTTGTTACTCCCTTTAATCATTTAAATTTCATTATATACAGTATTAATAATTAAATCATGAGTAAAAAATTTATAGTCACGAGTTGAAGAAACCCTATACTAACTGATTTCACTTGAGTAACCAATTTTAAAATTATATAAGTGACCCTGGTGATGATTTTTTATCCAGTTCCAAACTCTAGACTGGACCCAGATCTTTTGCAAAATACTACATGTGATGCTCTTTATTAAAAAAACTTCTATTCGCTAAATACAAGACAAGGCTGAGTCACAATAACCTTGATGAGATCATAGTTCCCAATGATAGAAACTCGAAAAACGTAGACGTCCTGCAGTACATACAACAATTCTATTCAAAAGTCTACACACCGAAGTCTATGGATAAACTGGAAGCAGAAAAATTCGTAAATGAGCTACCAGAAGTCTCACATACAATGAACAATAACATACTCAAACTGATAATGCAGAGAAAATCTCACAGGTCATTAGCTCTCTTTCCAACAATAAATCACCAGAAATGGATGGGCTCACTTATGAATTCTACAAACTTACAAGTGAAGCAATAACACCAGTTCTAGAAAAGGTGTTTAATAAGGTTTTAGTTAGGGATCCATGCCGATCTCCTGGCATAAGAGCCTAATAATGTTAATACCCAAAAAGGGTGAGAAATTAACCTTAGAAGAAAACTGGAGCTCCATCTCAATGGTCAATGGGACGTAAAAATATTCATGAAAATTCTCGCAGACAGAATTAATGAAATTTGTAGCACAATCATACCAGAGCATCAACAAGGCTTCATCAAGAGTAGGTTTATTGTAGACGCCGCTATGGATATAATGACCATGCTGCGGAATGCACATGACTCAACTGACCAACACTGGATCCTCCTGATCAACCAGGCCAAAGCTTTCAACAGAGTTAACCACGAATTTCTAGCCCTTATAATGGAAAAAATGAAATTCAACAAAAGAATAGTAGAACTAATAAAAAATCTCAAATAGTTTACATCATTGGGGCAGATCTATATCCTCAGTGGGACGTGGGGTGAGATAGCTAGTGAGACAGGGTGATCCTCTCTCCCCTTGCTTTATATACTAGCATTTGAACCATTATTATTACAGATCGACAAGAAGATTAGAGGAATACCCTTAGGCTTTCATCATTTCTTTAAACTCATAGCTTATGCCGATGATCTTTTTTTAGGAGTTGGCTCCCTCTCAAATTGGAAAACTATAAAGAAAGCCTCAAATGCTAAAATAAACAAGAAAAAATCCAAATTGGTCCTGCTAACGTTAATTGTGGAAAATGTAAACCTGCCAGTGAAGAACACTATAAGAAGATCTCTGAACAAACCTCATTCAAAATACAGGACCCTAGACATCTCTCATATAGGTCATATTTTTTTTTAGCAAATTAGTTAAAATTTAAACCAAGGTTTAAATTTAAAATTTGGCGAATTAGTATTAATTTAAATAATGGTCACATATTGAATTTTAGCAAAACCTTTAAAATTTCACATTGTTATATTTAATATTTTGGCAAATTTATCCTTTTTTGGGAGAATTACATCGGGAAAATGAAAACATTAAAAACAATAAATAAATAAATAAATAAAGTAAAAAAAGCACATTATTTTTTTATTTACTTTGGTAAAAAAAAGCACATTATTTTTTTTATTTACTTTGGTAAAAAAAGCACATTATTTTTTTTATTTACTTTGGTAAAAAAAGATTTGTACACTACATGTATTATTTATTTATCAGGTTTAATTTTGGTCTATAATTTATATATTACGCAGATTTGCAAATCAATTAATTAGTACCTATATACATACACGTAGTGTTTTTTTTTTTAAATTACTGTATCGTTTATTTTTTTTTTTTTTAGAATTCAGCAGTCATGCCGCAACTTTATTTATACACATTTTGTAACACCAGTACAGCATGTGTTATGTCTACTCTATGGTGACTATTATATTAAAGTGCGACCCATCCAGGTGTCATCAAAGATCCTTAAATATGACCTGCTATAACAAACTTTTTCTCATCATAACTCCTTATCTAAGTAGACTTAGAGTGTCCGAATCACCGATTGGAGTTTGCCGCCTATCATAACTGCCTACTTCTTAACCCTCTTCTTCTAACTTTTCGAGTAGCAGGATTCTACTAGAATAAAAGAGACAAATAAAGAAAATAAAAGGAAATAGAAAAAAGGGGGAAACGCTAAAAACCTAAATGAAGACCAAGAAAGTACAAAGTAAAAATAAAAAGATAGAAGAGGAAGGCAAGAAGTAAACAGCTATGATAGCACTATTTACGCCTATGCCTGGCGATAAAAATTATATAGTACTGCGCAAGGAAACGCCTCGCCAAAGTACTATATGTACATAAAAGAAAACTAAAAGAACATTCTAGAATTTATTTTCTGCAGATCTGCCTACTCTATTGCGTCACGTTTTATTACGCGTCCATTTCTGTTTATCCACCTGCATGCCTTTTTCCTGATTAGGATAGGAATAACAATACCGATCTTTTGGAGGGGGTACACCAGATTTCCCACTTTTCATCCAAAATTCCAGAAAAAAAGACTTCAAGCGAGAATATGATAGTGGGTATACAGTTGAATATGTTCTTGTAGCCAAAACCTTTAGAGAGTGTGTTAAAAAACTTATTTTTTTAGTTTACCGCCTAGCCAAACTATAAAAACCTTCATCGATGGAAGAAAACTTCCACCAAAATTTCTTATACCAAGGGCACCCACTGCCAGTTATCTTGTACAACCGACGCTTCTGGCTTGCTTGCCGAATATATAAAGGAGTCCCAAAGAAGACAGAAAAGAGTTGACCTTTATAAAAACCAGTATTATAGCTGCTTTGTCTTTTACTAAAAAAAATTTTTGTTTTTCTTTTGCTTAAAATTCTGGACAAGTGATTGATAGGAAGAGTTGAATTACTGTATTGTTTATTTTTTTTTTATGTTTTTTTTTTATTTTAATAATTTATTTTTATTTTTATTTTTAATTTATTTTTAATTTATTTAATTTTTTTTTAGGGTTTAAAAATTTTGTGCACCTGCACGGTTGTGCACCTCTTGATCGACCAATCAAATTTTAGCACGTGATAGTCAATCGAGGTTAAACTAAACATCCGACCTTCCAACCCATCAATATATAAAAAAATTTTAAAATTTTTTTTATGATTAAAAATAATATCATTTTTATTAATAAAAAAAAATTACATCATTTTCTACTATTATTAATAAAAAAAATTCAACCACTATCTTTCCCTAAACTCCAATCGCATAATGAACATAACACGACCAATTCCAAGCCCAAAGTGCCAACAAGTTCTAAGAAATATATAACAAAAGTTCAAACAACGACGACGGCAAAAAATGAAACCTGCCAATAAAGACTTCAATCACGACGTCAGCACTGAAAAATGACGAAACAAGGCGACAAAACCATACAAGGAAAGTTTGACCAAACATAACCGTGAAGGTTCAATAGCGGCACCGAAGCGGCGAAGACTCCATCAAAGCTAAACCTACAAGGAAAAAAATTAGCTCAAGCCACAAGAAAAGAAAACAACCAACGAAAAAAACTACTTTACTTATCTTACAAGATCCTGGCTTAAGGCTCTGCTACTTGACGTTCCAACGAGACTAAACCTACAAAAGAGAGAAAGTGTTAGTTCAAGTTGACAAAGAAAAAAAAGCAAATGATGAAAAAACCACCCACAGTACTTATCTTACACGACTCTAGTTCTAATCTATATTCCGACAAATTTCAACGTAGCTAAGCCGAAAAGAACTGATTCAACCTGACAAGAAAAGAAAAAGAACAAACAACAAAAAAAAAAGAACAAACAACAAAAAAAAAAAAAAAAAACAAAAAAAAAAAAAGAACGAACAACGAAAAAAATCCC
>QKWP01000190.1:30367-52991 GCA_003550325.1 Gigaspora rosea | reverse complement strand
AAGCTAAACAAAAAAAAAAAACAAAAAAAAAAAAAAAACCAACCAAAAGAAAAAAAATTAGTGTTTGCATACCTGATATGATTACATATGAGTTGCCAGGGTAGTGGATCGACAAGGGGTGCACAACCATGCAAGTGCACGAAAACATATTCCCTTATTTTAATATATAATAAATATAAATTATAATATAAATTTTTTTTTTATTACAAAGGTATTATATTATTTTCACCACAAGAAAAAAAACACAAGAACGCGTGCAAGAATACCATCAATTTACAACAAGAACAATATAATTTACCACAAGAACGAATACAAGTACACTATTAATTCACTACAAAAATGCCGTCAAGGTTACCACAAGAACATCGTCACTTTACCACAAAAATGCTATATAATCACCACAAGAATGTCATCGAATCACCACAAGAACGCCACCATTTCACTACAAGAATGAGTATAATACTGTTAATTCACTACAAGAGTGCTGTAATTCACCACAAGAATGCATACAAGCACACAACAAAAATGCCGTTAAATTACCACGTTACTTTACTACCACAATGTCAAATCACTACGCTGTCACTTCATCACAAGAAGCCCGTAAAATTAGACAAGAACACAATCAAATCACCACAACAATGCCGTCAATCATCACAAGAATGCCATCAAATTACTGCAACACTGTCACTTCATCGCAAAAACGCCGTCACTTCATTGCAGGAAAGACGTTAAATTACCACGAAACGCCGTCAAACCACTAAGAATGCTATATGATTACAAGAATCGAAAAAGCACCAGAAAAACTCACAAAAACACTATAAAAGATCAAAAAATATATTAGTAAAGTTGTAACAAAAGCTAACAAAAAAAAACAAGAAATAAATAAAACATTTACTTATCTTAATACTTTGTAGATTCGTGTAATCTACAACCTATTTTTTTTCCATTCTAAACGTTCTGATATACTGTAACAAAAAAAATAATCATTAAAAACAAAAAAAAATATAATAAATAAAAAAAATCAAAACTTAGTTTAAATATGGTACTTAAGATGATCATAATGATTTGATTATTACCAGCTATTTTAAAAAAAATTTAAATAAATAAATAAAAAAAAAAGATAAAAAATAAAAAAAAATTAAATTAAAAAATAAAAAAAAGGGTGATGATCATTATTATAATTATAAAAAACTTGTAAAATGATCATTTTTCCGTGAATAAAAGCATCAACTTATACGTAAATTTTTGCAAGTATTATACTATTTATAGTTCACATAATATCTAGCAATTTATTTTATATATATATTTTCATTAGTCAACCATAAAACAAACAACTTTACTATATAGTACGGTGAGATTTTTGACTAGTACACTCATATAATGCCATTTAATTTCAAATAATGGGCTAAGTATTAACTTGACTTGGAAGACTAGTTTTGTCCTTGGCTGACTCCTTACGGTGTTCCTTGCTATAGCGGTTTATCCAGTTCTGAATCGTGGTCAACTTCAGAATCTCATCGGCATCGATTTCATCTTTTTGAGCACAATTTTGGAGTTCTTGGTACATGTCTTGAGATATATAATGATCACTCTTGTTTATATTTCCTGCAAGAAAGTATTCTTCTAATAATGTTCTAACTTTACTCGTCATTCTTTTACTAGCACCTTTTTTTTCAAATTTTTAGACTTCTTTAAGTGCCCAACCTGATACAAGTGAAAATACTATGTCGACATCTCTGCTTTCAAACTATATATAAATCATAGTTTCATATTTCAAATTATTATTGAATATTACCTTCTTTCATTATTATTCGATATTTCTGTATGAACGTCTCTTTCTGGGTTTGTTAAAATCCTAATTAGTATTAGGCAGACTTTCAAATCCTATTATTACCTTACTTATCTAGTTTTATCTTTAATGTTTCTTTATTCAATTCTTCTTCTAAAATTTTCACCAAATCATCTTTTTTCACTTTTTTATCAGTTTTAATATTTTGATCTTTCAATTCTTGAACTAGATTTTCCTTTGTAAGCCGTGCTAAACAGATATCTATCAATTAGTAATAGTTTGTTACTGTCTCAAGTTATATATAAATAATAAAATGAACAGAATATTTGATAGCATGCATGAGGTATTTGGCATTGATAAAGTATGGGTTGTATAAGAAGATACTTGTAGGTTTGGTTTTATTATCACTTTTTTTCGAAGTTTTTTTAATTGTGCAGGTGAAAACGTAATCCATTGGCCAATATTAGGAACTGAGCGTGCCAGTATATATCCTGCGAATTCTCCATCTTTAGGCTAGCACTATTCGAACCAGTTCGAATTTCCTGATAAAGTGTTGCCTTATTTTCATTTGCTAAATATAGTATTAGAATAATGAAAAGTATTCAAATTATAGAATACTAGATTTTAATAATTACTTTGGTTATGATTTGGTTCCAAGTGGGCTACAAAAGTTTCTCGAATTTCTTTAATTGCATTTTCTATATCTTGCCCTTCAATAATATCAAAACCAATCTTTACATACTGTTTAATAAGGACCACAAAGGACTCTGATATAACTTAGAGGTTACTAAAAAAGGAAATTTTGTATAGATATTCATCAAAGATTGCATTTTTATATAGTAAATTTTTAAATTTTGGCCTATTTTATATGCCTATTTGGCTAATATTATAGGCTAACGATTTACTAAAAAGAGTTGGGTCCCCTTAATATCTGCGCTTGTGCAGTGAATTGGGTAGTAATAGGAAGAGTGTGAACCAGAGGGTTTAAATAAGCAATTCCCATAGTTGGGTTGTAGGTATAGCAGCTAGTGTAGAACCTTCAGGCGGACTATTTAAATTAAGCACCAAAAGTGCACGTGTGGCTAGTTGTATCCTCATTCATGTAATAAATATTACATCCTAATAACTCTAATAAAATCCTGGCCATAGTACCCGGTCTCTAAACTTGAAAAAAAAATTTTTGGCTGATATTATACAAACTCAGATCTAAGTTGTATCAGAGTTCTTCAGGGTTCTGTTTAATAGCATGAGATATCCAGTATTAGAAAATTAGCCTTTTTATAATAAGTAGTATTTAAATACAATTATATATTACCTGAGCATGATGAGAGTCAATGCCAGTTTTTGCCTTACCTGCCTCTAAGAATACCCATTTTTCTACTTTGATATTGTACCATTCTGATCAAAATTCCATAATCATCATAAGGTCAGCATTATGATAATGTCCACCATTATCAGATATAATAATAATAGATTCTGGTTTATTTTCTAGTGATTCGACAATAGCATGTAATGACAATGCCATGAACCATGAGTCTTGTCGTGGATTAGAGAACCAGTAATCAAATGCTTGTACGTTGAGCTTCATAGAATTAGGCTGGGTAGTATAAACCAATACGGAATGTAAAGTCCATCCCTTCTTCCCAAAAAACTTTTTTTTTGTTTCCTAAGCTAATTTTGGCAGTACTTTCATTTTATAGTCCACTAATAACCAGGAACCGGAAACCGGTATGTTCCAGAGCATTAATTAATAAATTAATTAATTAGTAAAAGGATTAATTAGGCAACTAATTAATTAGCTAAATAAAATTGATTAATTGAAAAATTTTTTATTAATTTGTATTACTATGATAGTTTAAAATACAATATAAAAATTAAAAATATATAAATTATATAAATATATAAAATTAATATAATAAGTTTATTAAAAATAAAAGCATTAAATGCCTAATAATTTGATAGTATACAAATTGTTTAAAATCATAAATTTATATATATTTCTTTAAAATAAGTCATTATTATAGAATAAATTTTTAATTAAGCTATTATTATTTTTTTATTTTTATTTTATTTTAATTAAATTATTATATTGTTTTTAAAATTATTTTATTATTTTTTAGGAGTCGTCTTGGCGCCACCCGGAGTGGTAATTAATTCATTGCCATCCTATCCAAATTAAATATTAAATTGACTGACTGACCCTAACCCTATGGTGAGTGCGTCATCAAATTACTATTTAATTTGGAAGGATGGTATACCAATCCGGGTGGCACAAAGACTTTTCGTATTTTTTAATATAAAATTTTTATTTTAATTTTTTTTAACTAATTTTTTTTTTTTAATATTAAATTATTTTTTAAAAAATTTTATTAATATTTTTTTTATTATTAATATTATATATATTATTATTTTTTAAATTATTTTTTAAAAAAACTTATTGTTTATTAATTAAATTAATTTTTAATTCGTGATTCTTTTGTAAACAATAGTACTGTCATAGTAAAAGTTGGGGGAATCTAATATAAGTTTTATAATAGAGCTGAATCCAGCTTCACCCACAAGGTAGGTCATCTTTTTTTCAAGATAACCTTGCTTGGAGCTCTAATAAAAGTTATAGAGCTGATGTTTGTGGTTCTAATAGTAGTAAGATCGGTAAAATTGGCCTGGTGGTTGTTGAGATACCCTAGCCTTTCTCTTTATAATCATATAAAATTTCTTTAAAAAATTTTAAAGAAACCTTATATGATTGTAAGAAGAAAAGCTAAGGTATCTCAACAACCACCAGATCAATTTTACTGATTTTACTACTATTAGAACCACAAAAATCAGCTCTATAACTTTTATTAGAGCTCCAAGAAAGGTTATCTTGAAAAAAAGATGACCTACCTTGTGGGTGAAGCTGGATTCAGCTCTATTATAAAACTTATATTAGATTCCCCCCAACTTTTACTATGATAGTACTATTGTTTACAAAAGAATCATGAATTAAATTATTATTTTAACTTACCATATTTATATCTACTATACCAAATTTAATTTAACTACTATGTTATGTCTCAAATCAACTATTGCATTCTAAGTCTAACTACCCGGATTTAAATAAAGTTCTATCCTATAATTAGAGAAAATAATTCTTAAACATGCTCTAACCCTAACTATTGTATTCAATTACATTTTTATTATTCTTTGTAGCATTAAGTTGAAATTCTTTAAATCTTCTTATTTCAGCTCATCTATTTTTGTATTGGGTTCATCTAAAGTGAAGCAGAATCACAGAGTTTTGATAACTTAGATGAATCAAAAACTAAAAATACAAAAAATATTAGTCTAAATCTTACAGTTAATCAAAAATACCGGGAAGGCAATATAGCTAACTAAAATTCACCTAACTCTAATTTAAAATAATTCTAATTTTAAAGTTGATTCGATAAAATATATAATGAACAGTATTATAAGAATCTGTACCTCTTTAAATATCTTATTGCACATCGTCTATAAACTTATTAGATAGTTATATAAGAATTAAAATAATGATTCAGTATAATAACAATTTAAAATTTTACTTATCTTTAACATCTTTAGTAAATTTTGTGATCGAGTTAATGTTTTAAGCTCCACTTTATGCGTGTATTCATTTTTCTGTTCATCCCCATCCATAGATCGTTTTCTATCTAGTCAGATTGCTAATAATTTATTATATCAGTTGCAATTTGCACATTTTCTTTTCATATTTTTTTTATAAAACAAAATCCATCAAGTACTATTTTATATTCGTTTGTTGCAGTGTTTTGGGTTGGTTCATATACTTTAAAGTTTCTATTATTTAACTACACATCGTCTATAAACTTATTAAATATTTATAGTTATATAAATAAGAATTAAAATAATTATACAATATAATAATAATTTAAAATCTTACTTATCTTAACATCTCTAGTAAATTTTGTGATCAAGTTAATGTTTTAAACTCCACTTTATTCGTGTCTGTGTATTCATTTTTTTATCCACAGATCGTTTTCCATCTAGACAAATTGCTGAAAATCCATATATCGGTTGCAATTTGCACATTTTCCATTATAAAATCAAATTCATCGAGTATTATCATATATTCGTTTGTTGCATTGTTTTGGCTTAGTCCATTTATTTTAAAATTTCTATTATTCAACTACACATCGTCTATAAATTTATTAAATATTTATAGTTATATAAATAAGAATTAAAATAATTATATAGTATAATAATGATTTAAAAAATCTTACTTATCTTAACATTTCTAGTAAATTTTGTGATCAATTTAATATTTTAAGCTCTACTTTATGCGTGACTGTGTATATTCATTTTTTGTCTACAGATCGTTTTCCATCTAGGCAAATTGCTAAAATCCATATATCGGTTGCAATTTGCACATTTTCCATTATAAAATTAAATTCATAGAGTACTGTCATATATTCGTTTGTTGCAGTGTTTTGGCTTAGTCTATTTATTTTAAAATTTCTATTATTCAACTGCACATCGTCTATAAATTTATTAAATATTTATAGTTATATAAATAAGAATTAAAATAATTATATAGTATAATAATAATTTAAAATCTTACTTATCTTAACATCTCTAGTAAATTTTGTGATCAAGTTAATGTTTTAAACTCCACTTTATTCGTGTCTGTGTATTCATTTTTTTATCCACAGATCGTTTTCCATCTAGACAAATTGCTGAAAATCCATATATCGGTTGCAATTTGCACATTTTCCATTATAAAATCAAATTCATCGAGTATTATCATATATTCGTTTGTTGCATTGTTTTGGCTTAGTCCATTTATTTTAAAATTTCTATTATTCAACTACACATCGTCTATAAATTTATTAAATATTTATAGTTATATAAATAAGAATTAAAATAATTATATAGTATAATAATGATTTAAAAAATCTTACTTATCTTAACATTTCTAGTAAATTTTGTGATCAATTTAATATTTTAAGCTCTACTTTATGCGTGACTGTGTATATTCATTTTTTGTCTACAGATCGTTTTCCATCTAGGCAAATTGCTAAAATCCATATATCGGTTGCAATTTGCACATTTTCCATTATAAAATTAAATTCATAGAGTACTGTCATATATTCGTTTGTTGCAGTGTTTTGGCTTAGTCTATTTATTTTAAAATTTCTATTATTCAACTGCACATCGTCTATAAATTTATTAAATATTTATAGTTATATAAATAAGAATTAAAATAATTATATAGTATAATAATGATTTAAAATATCTTACTTATCTTAACATTTCTAGTAAATTTTGTGATCAATTTAATATTTTAAGCTCTACTTTATGCGTGACTGTGTATATTCATTTTTTGTCTACAGATCGTTTTCCATCTAGGCAAATTGCTAAAATCCATATATCGGTTGCAATTTGCACATTTTCCATTATAAAATTAAATTCATAGAGTACTGTCATATATTCGTTTGTTGCAGTGTTTTGGCTTAGTCTATTTATTTTAAAATTTCTATTATTCAACTACACATCGTCTATAAATTTATTAAATATTTATAGTTATATAAATAAGAATTAAAATAATTATATAGTATAATAATGATTTAAAAAATCTTACTTATCTTAACATTTCTAGTAAATTTTGTGATCAATTTAATATTTTAAGCTCTACTTTATGCGTGACTGTGTATATTCATTTTTTGTCTACAGATCGTTTTCCATCTAGGCAAATTGCTAAAATCCATATATCGGTTGCAATTTGCACATTTTCCATTATAAAATTAAATTCATAGAGTACTGTCATATATTCGTTTGTTGCAGTGTTTTGGCTTAGTCTATTTATTTTAAAATTTCTATTATTCAACTGCACATCGTCTATAAATTTATTAAATATTTATAGTTATATAAATAAGAATTAAAATAATTATATAGTATAACAATGATTTAAAATATTACTTATCTTAATATCTCTAGTAAATTTTGTGATCGAGTTAATGTTTTAAGCTCCACTTTATGTATAATTGCATGTATTCATTTTCTGTTCACCCTCATCCACAAATCATTTTCCATCTAGCAGATTGCTGAAAGTCCATTATATCAGTTGCAATTTGTACATTTTCTATTCTTATAAAACTAAATCCATCGAGTACTATCATATATTCGCGGTGTTTTGCATTGGTTCATATACTTAAAGTTTCTATTATTTAATTACACATCATCTATAAACTTATTAAATATTTATAATTATATAAATAAGAATTAAAATAATTATAATAATGATTTAAAATTTTACTTATTTTATCATCTCTAGTAAATTTTGTGATCGAGTTATGTGTGACTGTGTGTATTCATTTTTCTGTCCATCCTTATCCACAAATCATTTTCCATCTAGACAGATTGCTAAAAATCTATTATATCGGTTGCAATTTGCACATTTTCCATTCACATATATTCGTTTGTTGCAGTGTTTTGGCTTAGTTCATATACTTTGAAGTTTCTATTATTTAATTGCACATCATCTAAAAAGTTATTAAATATTTATAGTTATATAAATAAGAATTAAAATAATTATACAGTATAATAATAATTTAAAATCTTATTTATTTTAACATCTCTAGTAAATTTTGTGATCAAGTAGCTCCACTTTATATAATGCTACGCATGACTGTGTGTATTTATTTTTTTGTCCATCCCTATCCACAGACCATTTTCTATCTACTCAGATTGCTAAAAATCCATTAATCATTTGAACATTATCTAATCTATTAAAAAGAATACATTTGATTATTTTTTTATAAAAATTGGTTTAAGTTGAAATTCTTTAATGCAGTCGTCGATATCTTTATTTCCACTCATCGATTTTCTGAGATCACATACTTGACACCAAGCTTCTGACATCTTGTATCAGTCACATTTCACTAAATGGTCCACTATCGTCACATATCTCTAGTAATTTTTGATAATAGATAAGTGCCTTATGTTTATCTTTTTCAATTCCTATTCTATTAAATAATAATTCTTACCAAGGTTATATATCTATCCACTAGCGTTGTCTATATCTACATATTTTAGTTAGTACCAATAAGTTATATATAAGAATATTTTGAGCAAAGATTTAATATATAATTTAGTAAGTTATATAAAAAAAAAATACTTTAAGATTTATTAAGTAATTTGAGCGAAGATTTAGTAAGTAACTTGAGCAAAGGTTCAGTAGTAATGAGGATTTGCATCTAAGCATTTATTCACCAGATCCAAAAGTAATTGAGGAACTTCGCATCTAATAAATATGTGTTGCTAGATCTTTGTTATGTGGAATATCAAAATTTGTTATGTGACACCGTCAAGTCAAATCACCATCACAAGAACCGGAAACTTCTAGAAAAACTACAAAATATTTTAGCATGTTAAAAGAAACAAAAAAAAAAGCGAACAAAAAAAACTTATCTTTTTGTACTTATAAAGATTACCATGAGTGTGTAAAGAAGGTAAGGAATGTAGATCTAGACCCGGGCATATAAAATAAAGATCCACAAAAAAAGAATATGATGAAAAAAAATAAATAAATAAAACTGCCAAGATCTTAATGTTGTATCCGAGTTCTGCGATTATTTTTAATAAATACAAATTTTTTAGTATAGTACTACTATATAAAAAGCGTGTAAAACTTTTGTAGTTGTTGTACAATTGAGCAAAATATAGGTACGAGGCGTTACAAATGGAAAATTCCACAACTATGTTTTTGATTATTTTGATATAATCATATCAAAAACATAGTTTTGGTTATCACTGAGCGTAAAAGTATGAGTCCTATGCTTCGCTCTGGACAATAATGCTTTTTTTCATCTAAAGCTAGTAAGTTTGCATTTAGTTGTGCATTAAGATAAGCCTTCCTGGTTTGATGAGACAGATAGTATAGCAAGTGCTCTTGCATATTATTTAATTCTTCATGGTTCGTAATATCAGTATGTACTTTCAATTCAAAAAAAAACTCAAACAATACATTGCATTTATTGCAGTTATATGTATGAGTTTCCTGACATTGTCCAAAAGCATATAACATACAGTGATTAATGCATGGAGTATGTAATGTTATCCCTTGAAAATTTACATCAAAGTGATTTTCATAATCTCGTTTTAAAAATCGGGTCAAATTTTCACAGTTACTAAGTAATCGGTTCTATTAGTAGGATTATAAAATGCTATTTTATAGAAATATTACATCATATTGCATAAGACTTGAATAGCAAAATACCTGGGTAAAATAATTTGTCACATGTTTTCATATATAATTATTGAGATCACAAAATATTTCATATCCATACTGATAGCATGTCTGGCATAACCCGCCCAAATCTTCACGATATATATAATGATTACCTTTAGTTTCACATAAAAACTCATTCTTTGCATACCATTTGGGTATTGTTTGTGATACTTTTCCCAAAGTACTCCTTTTGTATTTTTAAGGTAATAAACTGGTTCGTTTGTGGCTGATTCAATTTTATATGAGCTCATAATAACGTTCGCTTTGTCTGATAAAAATGCTTCTAATTGTTGCTGTTTTTCTAAGAACATATTTTGTTGTGTAATAATAGGTTTATTCCAAACAAATTGCCAGAACCATGAGTTCGTGCATGAGTTCGTGCATGTTTTCGTGCATAGCAAATCGCATCGCTTGAAATCTGCCAAAAAATACCTTAATGAGAAATTGTATTTGATTTTGACAAGTACTAAGATAATTACCCCAAGATTATTCTTAATATCTTCATAAGAAAAATTATCAGCAATTATTGATAGAATACGGATTTGCTATCTACTCCACATTTATTGATAGCTAATAATTCTTCAAAGCAATTCCAAAAGGTCTTAATCAAATTTTTTATATATGTAGGTATTGGATTTAAAAAACTGGAATAATATAATAATTCTAAAGTAGATCGATCTATCTCAGGTGTCAAAGATCTTGTCTAAAATTCAAACTAAATTCAAATACTGTAATTATTCACTGTATACATTTTATTATTGATATGTTTGTCTATACTAATGATGTTACCCAAACCCGAATTGAACATTTTGGGATTTTTATTTAATTTGGGTTTGGGGATCAATATTTATTGATATTCCAAACCCAATTTGAAACCCAAATCTGTGCCCATTTTTTTTTGCATTAAGAACCAATCAACTCTATGAAACAAATATAATGCAGAAGAATTATTTTCACGATTGTAGAAATAATTCCTGACTAGACAATACTTAATTATTTTATATTTTAGCCAGTAATACATAAGTTGGGTTATAATGCAGTTACAAAACAAGTGTTGAAACTAGTAAAAATCTTTGGGATTTTACTAAGTTCCAAATTACCAGATTAGGGTAATATTCCTAGTTTATATCTATCTATGATTCTTCTTTGCCAAAAGGTGTAATTTCTGTACATCTGACGTTTTTTAGCATTGCTTTCCATGCTCGCAACTCACGGTCTTTGACTTTGTAACCAGTAGAATACAAATCATGCAGAGCTGAATGCAATTCTATAATACTCGTTGACTATAATCGCCATTTTTAAAACATTTCATACCAATTTACTTATGTTGAAATTCGTCGTTTCAAATGATAGGTATATACCTTTGTTATAATATCATCATTTGTTCAATCACCCGAAGTGCAGCTAGAAATAAGTGCAGCTTAAATAAAATGTTGAGTATTAGTTTCTTGAATCCAAAAAGCTGTTTTCCATTGAATTGGTATAATAGCCCAATTTTTTTCCATACGAGATCGGGATTATCATCAATAAATATTGCGATGATATTTTTTCCTGAATATATTGTGACCTTACACTTATCATTATCAAATTCTTGAATGAATATGCATTGTTTTTGTTGATATTTATATATAAATGATGATTTATATCCGGACTCCGCAAAGTTCCATTTACTATTATTAGACTTGCCAATTTCAATTACCTATAAGCGTAGCTTATCAAGAGAAAAAAATAAGGTTGAAATGGTATATCTTGAAGCAATTCTTCAGAAATAATAGGGATATCAAATCCCATTATTGCTGGGCTAGAGAATCTTGTGTTTGTTTTAAAGAGCTCTTGGTAAACAATATTAATTGCAACTATCGATGAAATACATTTTCTACTTTTAATTCCATTACATGTACAAAATAGGCCGGGTAAAAAATATCGTCTAACTCTATTTGGTCAATTTTTTAAAAAAAAATCGTGGCTATTGAGTATAGTCAAAACTTTCATAATAAGCCTTATATAATAAAGAAGTACTATATTTTTTATTTTATTATTATCAGATTGCAAAAGCTACTAGTTACAACGAAATGGTCCAAAATGTAAATTTTCTACAATAATATCTGGGAAAATTAGTTTTACAAAATATTCTTTATGTTTAGGCATCTTTTTTAGAAGTAAATCATAAAAAAAAAGGGTTGCAAAAGGTAGATTCAGAAATATGTCTAACGACATATGATATTATATCCTCGATCTATATTATAGAAATCGAAAAATTTTGTCTGATCTGCACGTAAATACCACTTAAAACTTTAATTTTAACTCTAACCCTAATTCTAATCCTAACTTTAATTATTGTTTGTATTTGTTACTATAAAGTGCACTACAGTGCAGGGTGCACTAAATTATAAAACCCTTTATAAATATTACAAATTTACTATGTACTAAAAAAATTTATGATACAATTTTTATTAAATTAAATTATAATGATTTTATAAAAATGCTAATTTTTATTTTCTTTTTTTATAATCATAGAAAGAAAAAAAACTGATTATAATTAATTTGTTCATATATCAAAAATTTTGAAATTGAAAAATGAAATGGGAGTATTTAGAGACTTCCATAAATAACTAAAGAATTATTATTTCAAATTTATCAAAAAATGGAATAAAGTTAATACAAAACTCATTTGAAAATGATACATCATTTATTTTTGTCAAAATTATAAATTAAATAGTTGAAATTAAAACCAAAGAATTTTATTTATTTTTTTGATTTATAATTAATATAAATATGCATTTATAAAAAAAATTAACTTTTATTTATTATGTGCATTTTGTAATTTTAATTTTAAATTAACTAAATATATGTTCAAAATAGTAAAGTTTATACTAGTAGCTCATGATAATAATAATTCCAACACAAACTAACTTATCCTAACTAATTATTAGAATAGCAAACAAGTTTGGTATAAAAATTTTACAGTACTTCATAGAAACCATAATAATTTTAATACAAACTTAATCTTAAAACATATGATCTGTTGGGTAGGTTTGTAACTAAATTTTTTAAGTAATTTATGATAAAAATTACAATAATTTTAACTCATCTTTTTTATTATTACCAAGTTTTGCATTAATTTTTTATATAAACCACAATAGCTAATTCTATAATTATATATATATATTATTGGTTCTGTAGTAAATTTTTTATAGTAAAACTATATAAACCACAATAGCTAATTTATAATAATAAGTAAGTTTTGTAATAAAATTTTTTATAATAACTAATAATATTCTTAATGCAAATTGATTTACATCCTGCAGTTACTAAATAATAAAAGGTTTTTAAAACAAGATTTTTTAGTAATTCATAATAGAAATCACAATTTCAATCTAAATTAACAACCTTAATTATGTATTATGTACAAGTAAGTTTGTAACAAAATCTTTTATAGTAATAAATAATACTTCCAATACAACTAACTCACCTTTCATTGTTACTAGAATAACATACAAATTTTTTAACTAAATTTTTACAATACCCATAATAGATATCACAACATTCTATCCCAATACAAACCATCTTCATCTTATCTACTTTATATCATTAGAATATCAAATATGATTTGTAAAAAATTTTTTTCAAAAATATTTTTTAGCACTTTTGGCTTACTAGCATTCTTTTACCACATAATAGATCATATCTGGGGTCTTTGCCTTAAAAATGACCTTACGGGACTATGTAGAACTTATGAATAAAAATTAAAATTTCTAGCCATCCAATAATCCAATTCAAATAATTTTTTTTTATATTGTAGAACTTACTAAACTCTACAAAATAAAAAAAAAGTTTATTTGAATTGAATTACTGGATAGCTAGAAATTTTAATTTTTATTCATAAGATCTACATAGCCCCGTAAGGTCATTTTCAAGGCAAAGACCCCATCTATTCTTTTTAATTGAAGTATCTAAAATAATTTATTTATCTCTTTTTATCTTTTTATTTGTACTAATCTAACTCTTGCCAATATATTTAATTCAATAAATTAAGATTATTTGAATTGATATAATAAATACTGTTAATTTGAACCAAAATTCAAAATAACACTCTTATACTTTATTTAGTAGTATAAGTATTAGTCGTTGGAAAATTATTTCAAAATATAGATTTTAAATTTTGGCCTTTACCAAGGATACCAATAGCATTTTATTTATACTTGTAGTAAATAAAATTACTTATAATGCAACTTAAATATTTTTAAATCTGAAATTATTTTATTTAATTAGCTATTACTTTCATACTTTCTATACTTTCTATAATATAAAGCATAAAAGTTTTTAAATACAAATTACTATATATTAGAAAACCTATGTGCAATAAAGAACTCCAAACCTTAGATCAAATTATGAGCAATCACCTCAAATAATCTGTCATACCAGATTCAACTACTAACACTAGTAACCACATACACACATCATTATATATATTTTTAATATACACCTTATTCTATACAAATTAACCTATACCAATAACTTTTACGACACAAGATTATTACTAAATGCAACATAAAATCAAAAAACATTACCATTTATACATATTATATATGCTAACATATATAATAAATATACATAATACTATTCATATCTTATAAATATAAAACGTGGTACTGGAAAAGAATACTGGCTAGTTAGAAAATTAATTACGATGCTATCAGTATGTAGTATGATGTGAGATTTTATTCTGAAAGTATTCTGGGTTTGAAATGTAAATCAGAAAATGTTATAATGATCGTATCCGAATGCCAAAATTGTAAAATAGGGGAATAGTTTACCGACCTTTGCTAACCCTCAGAGCTAAATGAACTATAGAAATATAAAAACTTATATATGATTGTGATAATTTATAGATACATTGTAGTTTGCTCTACTCTGGGGGTTTTGAATTTTTGATTTATATATTTGCACATTATGCGAACTTATATACTCATGATGAAAATTATGATAATTTCAATGCAACTAATTTGCCACATGTGATTACCGGAGTGGCAAGTAAATTTTTGTAACAGAATTTTTTACAGCAACTCATGATGGTAATTACAATACAACCATTTCCACAAGTTTTACTTTAGATTATGATAGAAGTCACGATAATTCGATGCAAGCTAACTTGACCTTAAATACATATCGTACTGACTAGAATGGCAAATTCTTTAACAGAAAGGATATTTTATAGCAACTCTTTATAGAAATTACAATAATTTTAATACAAAATTAACTCACCACATTTTTGATTATTGGAATGGCGAGTGAGTTTTGTTACAGAATTTTTTGTAGCAACTCATGAGAGAAATTACAATAATTCCAATATAAACTCAACCTCAACTATGAACTATTATCATTGGAATAGCAAGTAGCTTATGATAGAAGTAGGAGTCACAATAATTCTGATGAACGATTTTGAAAAAATTCCCGTGACGAAGGCACGGGCAAAATGCTAGTATACTTTAAAAAAGTTGATTAAACCGCTAATTTAATAAAGATTTCAAGTCGTAAAATTTTAACAAGCTTGAGGCATCAGACATGATCATCAAAAACGTAGAGACCAAGTATAAAGGTTTTCATGTTTACAATTTAATCTTTTTAAATGAACAAGCTCCTTTTTATATAACATTGTAATAATTTTCAATTTAAATCACATTTATAAGACCTTAACAATCTGTCTGTTTATAGATTTTAAATACAAATACCTAATAAACACCTATATAATCACATAATAAAACCTAATAATAAAACCTAATAATAAAAACTAATAATAAAAACTAATAATAAAAACTAATAATAAAAACTAATAATAAAGAACTAGCGATGCATTGATATTTAAACTAAACTATTGACGCTATGTTATTTTGAACTTAAATCACTTAAAACTCATCAACCCATTTGATTGTAACATCACGCATAGCAACATTGTCTAACCAATAGTCTTCTGGATCATTGCTTTCAGCTCGTGGGAAATCCGTTGAACTAGTATTCACAGATTTGAGATCTTGTTGCTTGGCGAATGTCTAAAGAAAAAAAAAAATTTATTTATTCATAATTTTGTATAAACATTCGGAATAAAAATTTTCATACGAATAAATTATACATACCGACAGCAAGGAATTATTAGCATAGGGACGATCAAATGGATAACCCTAATTACAGTAAATAGATAATTTCGATTACTATAAAAGCCAAACAATAAAATGAATTTAAACTTACCAAGTTACGAGAATCTGGATATTTGGCTGGTTTTCCATTTTCAATCTTTCTACCGCATGTGCTTAAACTACCTTCGGTAGTACTTCCAGGAGTCTTATCAACATTCCAATCAGAAATAAATACAAACAATTTAAACTTCATTCCTTCCCTAGTTCCACGTGGAAGTAAAAGATGATATGGCCAACCACAGCTGCAATAATCTAAATTATATGATATTTAAGATATTTCTTAAAAAATAATAATATATATATATATGATACTATAATAAATTACGATTCAAATATTACCATTACTAATGTCATAGTCTGGAGTATCATCAAATACTTTCTGAGCAGGTTTTCGAATAACTGAAGAGAGCTCGCAGGCACGAGAAATAACTGCATATTCATCTCCTTTAAGTGTATATTTAAATTTATCAAGTTCTATCCACTGTTTACGATCGTGCGCTAAAATCTCTGGGACGATAAATACTCTGAGTGTAATATGTTGTTCCTGTCATAAATAAAAAATTTTCATAAATACAAATATAAATAATAATAATAATAATAATAATAATAATAATATATACCGCTGGAACTTTAATAATGTTACCAGTTTTAGCATCATATAAATCCTTTTTAGTGTTATTTTTCACCTTGAAGAAATAATAAAATTCTCTAGGAAAAAGTTGTTCAATCTGAACAATTTCATTATTTGGACCTTTAAGATTTCGAGGCATCATTCTAGTTTGTAATTCATTTGTAAATGGGAAATTTGGTTTTCCAAAATTTTTTTCTCCATATTTTTGCCATCTATCCTTTTCACCTTCTGGATTAACTTTTAAAAGTTGATCTTTAAAAGCAAGAACAATATCAGAAGATTTGATGAAAACATTTGGAGCATCAGTGAAAATTCGAACTTTGGATTTTTCAATGCAACGATTAAATATTTCGTCTATAAAACGATGCCATCTATAAAACAGAGGATCTTTACAGGAAGTAGAAAAATTTAAAATAACGCCCTCTGGAGCATTGGATTTTAATGCATCCTTTAATTGCTTGTTACCTATATAAATTTGGAAAACCATTTTGATCATAAATAATTCAATTACTGTAAAAAGAATAATAAATATAAAATAAATCATAATAACAACTTACCAACAATATTAGCAAACATTATATGACCAGATGCGTGCAATCTACCAAATTTTTCTCTCCATTCATTATCTTCAAGTATATCTGGATCATAACGATCAGGGTTGATAGTAAGCCCAAGTTTTTCAGGGTCATTCTAAGTTTTCATAATTGTGTTAATTGTGTAAAGTTATTTTCTTGACGATAAATTTGTTTAAGAAAAAAAATTTTTTTTCTTCATACATAAAATAAGCCATCATCAATTGCTTTGTTAATTGCTGTAACAGCAAAATCAATAAGAGCTCCATCCTCTTTAACAATTGAAGAATATGGTAATCGATAATCAAATTTATTCTGTAAATCAGAAAGAGAAGTTTTTTCGTTATAGTCTCTTAAATATTTATTTGGTAAATATCCTTCAGGGATCGGATCATAGTAATTTTTAAGTGGAACAACAGGATCAAGACCAACAGCAACTCTTTCAGCATCATATCTATATCGTCGTCGTAAAGAATTCATTTCAAAATTAATAATTAAATATAATTAAATATAATTAAATATAATAAAATAAATACCGTATCTATAATTTTAATTATTACCTTGCTAACATTTGCTTATGGCTCCAAATAAATATTTCTCCTTGACGATCTTTGGTATACGTGAAATTCTTGTTGGGAAAATTGGCGTCCGCAATTCCATTAGGAACCTACCGGTTATATTTTATTATAAGAATACTTAGACGATGATATTGATATTACAGTATTAAACATTAAAGTGTACTGTAAAAGTTTGATATTTACAAAGATGGAATGTGAATGCTGATGACTTTCGTTGAGAGAAGGATCTTCACGCCACCAATCCTGTTAAATAATAATCGTTAATTAGGCGAAATAGATCATACTAAAATATACATTTTAGCAATGAATGAATGTTAAAAGAAGAAATAATAACAATTCTTGATTCCGGACCGTCCAAAGGCAGAGTTTGTCCAGGTAATAAATTGATTGGAGAAATTCTTTTCAAAGATGGTGTCTTGAGGCCCCATGCAACAGCAGCAGGATGGTTATTTATTAAAATGACGAATGCATCATTAACCAAATTTGGATCATACGTTGTGACATCGTTAAGTTGCGCTTGTACTTTATCAGCTACTTTAAAGAAAAGATCGATTTTTTCATCGTCATTTTTAGCACTAAGAAGAATTTGCATATACTCCACACCGAGTTCAATCACAATTTGTTGTTGATTATATTTAAACTATAAATAAAAAGAGGAAGATGAGAATTGGATTTTAAAGAATTGATATATTATTCTCTATAAGCTTACAGGATTCCAACGTGGGGGAGGCTTTTGACCATTTTTAAGCCGTTTACGTTCTTTAATTCTTTCATGATCTCCATTCGTTAGAATCGCATCGATGTAATTTTGAAGCAACTTAATCTTATCTTTATTCACTGTAATCGCAACCATTTTTTTTTGAGTTGCAAGTCTTTAGATGAGGACATATTTATATACAGACAATTCAATTTCTCACATAATGATAATCTTTATGGCATGGGAAAAAATTTTTTTCAAAAATTGCTATTTTTTTTAAGAACTAGAGTAATAGCATAGATCGAAACAAGTATATTCACGATATCGTACGTATTGTACGTACGTGGGTACGTACGGTGCAGGAAATTTTTAAAAACCAAATCTCACGGTGCAGGAAATTTTTTAAAAACCAAATCTCACGGTGCAGGAAATTTTTAAAAACCAAATCTCACGGTGCAGGCAATTTTTAAAAACCAAATCTCACGGTGCAGGAAATTTTTAAAAACCAAATCTCACGGTGCGGGAAATTTTTAAAAACCAAATCTCTCTATATAGAGATAATAACAAACTGAAGATAAATATTATCAATCTCAATAAAGAATCGGAAAATCTAGAATCCTCAATTTACATATAAACAATACGCCAAAACCAAAATTAAGATAATTAGAATGACAGATTTGGCTTAGATTTCACGTATTTCTCACACATTATTATTGTTCGTCATGGAACCTATTCCTTCTAATAGTGACATAGTATGATATGGGTTAGGGATCACAATGTCGAGCAGAAAAATTCAAGAGAAAGAAAATATCGATATCAAAATTCGTCATGAACACGGAAAGTCCCGATACTTCGGGATTAGGGCTGGTGCATATCTGCAATTGCATAATATGTGCATAAACTTGACATTTATTATAGCATATGCAATTGCATAATTTGCACAGGGCTGATGCATAATTAATAGCGCATAAATCTAGAAAAAACGTGTATATAGCGATTAACCAAAAATATTAAAATCCTTTGAAATAACAAGTATCTGTATGCTATTTGTACGCCATTAAACTATACATACTATATAACGTGGTTATTTTAGGAAGTACATGGGTGTTATTTCAAAATCGCTTATATGGTTTTAGGAGGCATATAAAAACATCTTGATGATAACCAGCATTCACTTCCTGAAACATCTATTGAAGCATTAAACTTTATGTACTTCAATAGTAATACAGAAGAATAGTTTAAAAATAAGAATATTAACGATTACATCAAAGAACTTCAAGCTGAAAATATAATCGAACTTTTTTTTTATTCAAAAATTTCAATTAGCTTCTTTTTTTTAAAAAAAAAAAAAAAAAAATCATAAATAAAATATATATCTGATTTTTTTTAAATTAGCTACGTATGTACGTACGAATAATGATAATATTTCAAGTGTATTTCAGAATTCTGGTCACATATAAGTTGTCAGAATTCTAGAAATTGCTTTTTTTATTTTTGGATGTAACGTTTGCATAGTGTAACTTCCTAAAACCTAATTTTAGGTCAAAAAACAGATACTCTACCTATTACTCCGAAACAGGGGAATTCTTATTCATATATACTGTAACACAATCGATAAAAAACTTTTTTATCGTTTTACTATTTCGGGGAACTCGCATAACCTATCTCTGCTATGAAAGATGAACAAAGTGGGAAGTTTTCGTAGTGTATTTTAATATCAGTTGAATCCACTTGAATCCGCCAGCTTTTATATGACAACGAAAATATATCGGAACTGAAATATTATATAAAATATACTATTGCTAGGCTGTTAAAACTTAGTTCATTGCGCAAAAAAAACTATAAGTTAAAAAAACTTTATTGGTGCGCAGAAAGCGGTTTCATGGGTAAAATTTTGAGTTGCGACCCATTTTTTGAGTTGTTTTATCCAAATTTGATTTTTTAAAGCGGTAACGCAAACGTAGTTTAGTTTATGATTATTTATTTACCGTGATATCAGAGCATACATTTGACATATCAATATTTCATGTATACTAATTTTGAATTTCCCCATTAAAAGTTCTTTTCCCTGATGATAACTAGTTAAAACCTGTTATAATTATAAAAATAAAAAAAATATCAAAATGTGCATATCGATATTTCCTCGGGCCGACTTTAGCTTATCTGAGTTATATAAACATGTGATTATGTAATAAAAAACATTCCATGCTCTAGTTGTAATCATATGAAATACAGTAAAGTGAGAATTTGCGTTTTGCATAATTCCCCAATTTTTTTTATTACTGAATTCTTGTCTACATGTACTTACTCAAATAGGGTGATAAATCAGCTAAGTAATCAAAACTATGTCAGTTATATTGATCATTTTACTATGATCAGATTTTTATCAGTAAAATTAAAAAAATGATCGATCAAATTATTTTAAGTCTTTTAATTATAAAGAAAAGCGTAAAATTCTAAAGTTTTCACACAAATATTGTACTTATTTATCTAATTTCTTTCAATTGAAAACACTGAAGCAGAACTATCTCAAAGTAACTATGTTGGTTTTTTTTGCAAAGTTCTAATTAAATTTTGACTTTTATGTTTAAGATAAAGCTTTTTTGCTCGAATCGACAAAATTTTTAACATTCCACAAGACGAATGCCTAAAACTTACATTTTAATAGAGAATATTAGAAACATAGCCTAGATACTTTATAAACAACCTGTGAAAGTTTCAAGGTAATTCCATGTCTCAATAATGAGTTGAACCATTTAGAATCATCGTTTAATAATAATTATTTTAAAACGTTAGTCATAATAGTCGTATTGTATATCGAATATTTATAAAATATATGTATATAGTATAATACCCCCATATGGTTGCAAATTAACTATTATTACCTATATACAAATACAGAATCTCAAATAATTGTCTGGAGCAAAGTGAAGAACTTTTAGTTTCTTTGTATCATAATACAAAGTTACTTTCTTAATGCATCAAATATTAAAATATCAAAAATGTAATTTTGCATTTTCCGTCTATTTACTCACATGATTTTTAAACTATTTTTAATTGGTCATGTATACCAATTTATAAAATTGATAATAACTTTTGATCTACTGGTCCGTTTTTAATGAGATGATTTTAACTAACTAGCTTAAAATCGTTAAAATCTAATTGCAGAATCCCAAGATTATTCAACTTTTGTAAATTTATTAACATCGATTCACTAGCCTGTTTTGAATAATTTAACTACCAAAATGTTTGTCTTAGTAAAACAATTCTAATAAGCCCAAAATTATTAAATTCTAATCACAGAATCCCAAGATCAATAAAGATTTGTTTTTATGTTCAACGATCTTGCTTCTTTTTATTATTTGAGAAAGGGTAATACAATACTGCCACTGATTACTTTTAAAACTCTATCAAAAAGAAACTCTCCAAGTACTAGGTACCCAAAGCGATCCACCATAACAACCTTTCATCTCAAGTCAGAGCCCGAACTTGCTCGAACTTTTGTACAATGTACGCCCAACTATCACTGACATCGGCGTTGTATACCATATCAAGACTGTTTTTTTCTTTTCTTTAAATTTTTCCTTCTTCACAAAGGACATGAAAAAGGGGGAAAGTAAAAACAGACAAAATAGAAAACGAATACAAAAAGGAAGTAAAAAAGGGGAAAAAGAAAAAACAAAAGAAAAGAAAAGAAACCGACAAAAAGAAAAAAACAAAAAAGAGAAGAAAAACAAATCTAGATAATAGTATAATCGAAGCCTATACTACGCTAATAAAAATTACACAGTATTAACTAAGATCTCATTACTGTATCTAAAGTAAAACCATAAGGAAAAAACTAAACTAAGAGGTTGAGATATGCCAATCAAAACTTTTCTAGAAACCCTCCATAGA
>QKWP01000190.1:10273-24734 GCA_003550325.1 Gigaspora rosea | reverse complement strand
TTTTTTTTATTTACAGTATCTCGGTTAATCTTGGTTAATAATATCATCAATTGACCATTCGTCTTCCGCCTCTTCCATCTGTAGGCCACTTTGTCTTGAATTAAATGCTTCTTGATTTTTCTCAAAGGCTTCGAAATCGAAAAACTCATCCATAATAGATGTTTCATCAGTATCCATTATAACTTCTTCTAGCTCTTCGTTCAACTCCTCTACCAATTCATTTTCTTCTTCAAAAAAAATATCAACGTTTTCATTATTGTAAGTTGAAAATTCAGTAACAGTTTTATTAGAATTTTCCTTTGTATGTACGGTTTTTTTAAGCTCATTTCTAAGCTGACCGAGTATAGAAAGATTATCAGGAGTTAACCTGTTTCTTATTTTTGATTTCATTAACTCTAGCAATGAAAAAAGTCGTTCACAGCTAGCTCCATGAGGAACAATAACAAGAACTTTCATTGCAAAACGACGTAAAAGGTGAGCATTTCCAGTGAATTCGGACCAGTATGATCGTAGAGATTGTGAAGAACTTTTAAAAGGTGTATCAAAAGGAGGGTCATTATTTTTATAACTAAGCAGATCTTTAAATAAAAGACTTGTATCTATTTTTTTAAAATTCCAGGTTTTAGCAAGTTCGAGCGAAGCCCGTATGATTTTGTCTCCACTCATTTTTCTGGATATTGCGAAAAATTTATGAGGTGGAGAAAGAAAAAGTGCGATAAAAAAAATGTCGCTATCAAACTCTCTAGTACGTTTACTGATAATAGCAAGAGCATGGGCTTTAAGTCCGTTAATAGGAACTTCAAGTTGGGATATTTGTTGATGTACATTGATAAGTTCTTTAAAGATATCAGCGAGAGTAGAATCATTTGATTCTAGCCTTCCAATAGCATCAACAATCGGTTTGATTACTTTCGTTAAAGCATCATTGTTTGCAAAGTAGTATCTATCACTGATAATGTTTTTAATTGTTATATTTTCGATTTCAGGATATTTAGGGCGTGCTGTTTCACTTAATGAAAGACAGTATCGAAAGCCTTGTTCGTAAACTGACACGCCCATGCAAACTTCAGCTAACGAATATCATCTAGTTTCGCAAAACGTGTCTAAGAAATGCCCAATGCCTTGTTCCTTTTTCCAGTTTTGTAACTCCCGATGCCAGATATGCGATGAGGTAAAGAAATTAACAAGCTTCTGGTTTTTTTTACAAACTGTTAAAATATTAGAATAACCAGAAATATCTTTAACAATCAAATTAAAAACGTGTAAGCAACAGCAAACGGAAATGATATTAGTGTATTCCTCCTAAAGAAAGAGAGAAAAAAAGGATAAGGTTTTGTAGCATTATATTTTATATTTTATATACTGTATAAACACGAAATAATGCGCAAGCGATTGGCATAAATTTCATACTTATACAAAATTTGTATTGAATATATTTCTTACATTAAGTAATCGTCTCATTTTACCCATGTTTGAAGGATTATCAGTAACACAGGCAATAATAGATGGTATTTTAATACCATTAATAGATAGAACTTCTTTCAATTTATCTTTGAGAAAGTTGCCTGTGTGACGATCTGCTAATAAGTCAAGAATGTCAAGTACAATTTCTTGGTTTTCTTTAAGTGCCATAAAGCCGTATAGCGAGTTTCCAGAATTATCCGTCCATCTATCAAGCGAAATTGTAAGTTCGATTAGAGTAGAAAGGGTAGTTAATTTCTTTTGAAGATGGTTTGAGAACATCTTAGTTAAAAGACGTCCTTTGACCATGTCGCAAGAAGGTGAATTAAATGACGGATTTAAACCATTAAGAAATTTTCGAAAATATGGATTCTCAACAAAATTAAAGAGAATATTTCCATGAATGATAGCTTTTAGAAGTTTTTGATGAAGCTTTTCAGACTCTGCTTGTGGTAAAGGCCGAGTGCACCAATTTAAAATCGTATTTTGGCGGGGTTGCTGCATATCATCATCACGAACAGATTGTTCGGTTGAAGAATTATCTTCCTCATTGTCAAGATGATCATTGGATCTCTTGCGGGATATAAGTTCTTTACTGGTAACTTTTTGAAGGTAATTGGTTTTTTCAGAAGCAGGCCAATCTCTACAACGAAGAACATGTTGATGGAGTTTTTCTGGCTTGCCAATTAGTTCAACTAAACAATATTTGCATTTCGCAGCATATCTATTGCCTGCTCGTTTAGCTTGAGAACGGTAAAAGCCTGTCCAACGTTTACCTTGCGTTGGAAGTGGTAGAGCAAAACCAGTGGGAATTTGACTAGTGTTAGAATTAGATGCTTCAGTCATATTGAAGGTTTTATTTCAAATAAGTAGCAATATTATTTTTTGAAAAGATGATTTCAGATAAGTCGCAAGATAAATTTTTATTCTTTATATATTAATTTATTTGTATTAATTTATATTATTTATTTCTTTTAGAAAAATCAATTATTAATAATTATATGATTATTTAATGGCGAGATATTTTGTAAAATAATTTAGATATATGATTTCACTGATACCTTTCGATTTTGTAATCAAATCGAATGATTTTTTTACCATTCGATTCCTCCTATAGAGAGGAACCGAATGGTATAAAAATCATTCGATTTGATTATATTACATAATGTTCCGATTAGTTAAATTGTTAATGCATGCACATGCGCGGTGATGTAAATTAATTTTCTGGATAACTTAACAATCTTGGGTTGTTTGTAAAAAATATAGCTGATGTTTTCTGCAAATATAATCATGATGAATTGGTTTTATGTAAATCGAATTATATGTCTAAAACTATCTATAGCCAATGTTATATTGTAGAATTTTATAATAGCTTGGAAAAGCAATATTGATAGCAACTTGATGAATGTTTGAACTGAATAACAATAAACCAGCGCAATAATAATTTGACTAAGATCAGTTTAAATTTATTTATTTGATGATAGATTTGTAATTAATCAAAAATTTTTTAATTTTCAGAATAGGATTGCGTTTCATATTACTTTCGAGTTTCGCCAATTAACAAATTTAGTGTTAGGTCAATTATACAATTACATCAAAGAATGATAGAAATTCGTTTTGCTTGGCTATTTATTTTGTATTAACAAAGTACAATTGCAGAGTTTTTATATTGTACAATAGAAAATTTTAATCTAAATAAAACGTATTAAAATTTTTATTATCAAAGCCTCCCAAAATTTTGTGGATGCTTAACTTTATATAAACATTTGAGATCAAGTGAACTCCACCAAACTTTTCTTAGAAGCGATTTTGACTATATCAATACATAATACAATAATATAATTATGAGTTTTTTTTTAACTTTAAAGCAAAATAACTAATAAAAATCAAATTGCTTTCTGAATAAGCGTTTCAAACTTCATGTAAGTAAGGTAAGACGATTAAAAAATATGAAGAGAACACTGCAACACATACCTAATTCCCTAATTCTGCCATATTCTAATACCAACCTTAAAATAATACTGGCTATGCGGTGTTATTAAGGCTAGTACTGGTGGTGTCAGTAGTTATTTTCTTTATGAAATGCCATAAAAGTATTGGCATTAGAGTTACGAACATTAGAAATAACGTGTTAATCTTTAATTTTAGCCAATCAGGATTCTTGCAGATTAGTTAATAAAAGCATCGATTATATTATATATATTAGCCAATCATATGTTAGAATTCAGTCACATGATCAGCTCAAATAATCACATGATAGGGGCATGCCTTTTGTCAAAAGGCATGCCCCTAGGCATGCCTCCTAGGGCATGCCCTTTAACCCCGTGCCCCCAACCCTAGCTACAAGAGAAGGTTTGTATATTATTTTCTATACTAACTAAACACTTGGTTGCAGGTCCGTTTGGTGATTGTTGGTTTGAGGGATCGTCAGAAAGAGTTGTATATTTTAATGTGATACCTTTTGTCAATAAAGATTTGTATTGTTAGACAATTATTAGTTTATATATATAAAACCAATTTTGATTAAATAATTGTCAAATTTTTATCAGTTTTGGAATCCTATAATTGGAATTTACCGGTAACAATTTTGGGCTTGTTAGAATTGTTTTACTGCAACAAATATTTTGATAGTTGAATCATTCAAAACAGGCGATTAATTAAAAGTTATTTAATGTTAAAGAACTTTACTTAGTAATTTTAAAAATCACTATTAAAGTTATACAAAAGTTGAATAATTTTGGAATCCTGTAATTAAATTTTAATAATTTTGGTTTTGAGAATTGTTTTATTGAGATAAGCATTTTGGTAGTTAAATTATTCAAAAATGAACTAGAGGATTAAAAATTATCTATATAGTAAAAAATAGCAAACTTTTTTAATTATTTTATTTATATAAATATTTAGCTTTGGACAAACAATACTATGCATTTACCTAGTATATATAAAGAGATTATATTGAAATTTTGGATAAAAAATTTACTTTTTTACTAAAATATTATATTTGAAAAATAATTATTTGCTAAAAAGTTATATTTAAAGTAGATAAGCCTTTAAAGTTATATTATTTAAGAGTAGAATGAATATAGATCAATTTTTATTTTTATTTTTATTTTTTTGTTTGTTAAGGTGAGGTCATGCCTTGGATCTTTATTAAGCATAGTTATTATTACAACATCCATGAATATTGCATTGGATTACTACAACTACCAAGTACCAAAACTTAGACTATTTTATCTACGACCTAAACCTACCAGAGTATCCACTCATATATTTAACCTGGTTTTTGCACCTTACTTGTCCACTAATAGTACATGTAGTGCTGCTGCTGCCAGGTTCGTATTTCAAGCCATCTTTTTAATGCTGCCGCAACCTAGCCCGGTTCTCAAGCCACTACCTTCATACTAGTATCTATAGCACGGTACATGCCCTTGCAAAGTTCACCAACTCTAGTACTTCTCCTGTTCCTCTTCTGGTTTCTTTCCGGTTGCTTCCTTTTCCCCTACCTCGCTTTCTTTTTTCCAGTTGCATTTCTACTCCTAATGCCGAGGACCCGAAAGGAGTGGTTTGCCTTGGCGGACCCAAGGTCACCCTCTCCTTGGTACATGCTATAACACATGTTCTTTTCCTCCAGAGCGACTTCCGGCGGTCTAATTGGCAAAGCCCGCCATAGGCCCTTTTTGTCGTAAGTCTGCTTTCGGTCAGTCCGCTTCTCGGTCAGTCCGCTTCCGGTCCGTCCCCGTTCAATTTTTGTTTAAGTACTGTCGAAGTCGATTACTTCTTTGCTCGGGTCTTGCCAAGTATGGTTTTCTTTGTCCTACAGTTCTGTGCGTAACATAGCGCCAGCATTCCCCAGAATTTATGCGCCTCAGTTCTGTAATACAGCTCTAGAGCTCCCAATATGAGTTGATGTAACCTGAGATACAGATTTGTAAATCCGGGCTCAAAGTCCAGGTTACCATAACGCAGATAAATTTTTCGAAATCGTCTCCAGTGGGATTCGAACTCTGTACCTTTTGTTACAACTACTTGGGAGGGTAACAACAATCCAACTACACTATGTCGCTACACCCCTAGATTAATTTTTATATGATTTGTATAATACAACAAAATTTTATAAAAAGCAAAAATATGCTTTTTTAAAATTATTTTTCAAAATTTTGTGGTATATAATTTAAAATTTTATATTTGTTATAGTAAAATTTTAAACTATATCATTTAAAAAATCTACTTTAATATATTAATAAAAAAACTTAAATAACTCAAATTTTTTTAGATTGTACAAAAATTGCCAATTCTAATTGGTTGAATCTTTGTTGTTTACAACTCTGATTAGTTAATTATCTGATTTTATATAATTACAACATAATCATTTTTAAAATTAATCTATGTTTACTTTATTTTTAAAATAAATAAAATTAATAATTTTAGATAGGTTATATTTAAAATTTAACCAACAAAAAAAAGAAATTTCTTTTGAGAAAATTTTTTTTTTAAAAAAAATTTTTTTTGAGAAAAATTTTATTTAAAAAAAGAATTAATATTTATGTACTCTAGAGGTACTTTAAAATTTTTTATACCCACATTCCTATGTAACGCAACAATCACAGGATATATAAATAATAATTATCATTTGATCAGTTATTTGATCATTGTTTTTTTTTTTATAAGCTAACCTTTTTGTTTAGGGGAGTAACAAAAATCAGATGATTTTTTAGGAGGAAGGGGGGTAAAAAAAGTTGAAATTATATATAAGAACCTGACTATTTATATATTGAGGAAGAGGGAGAGGGAGTAGGCCTTTGATAAAAAATAATCAGGTGATTAATGACACTGCCCTTACCTTAGATGCTTATGAATGTGTTGTTGTCGCTAGAATTGCGCCAGTTTCATAATCGTCTCGTATCATCGTGTTATTGGAGCCTTGGTGTAAAATTGTTACTTTATGTGCCGTTGCCGTGTAAGTTTCTTGTGATTGTGGGTTTCGTCATTTGGGTGGTTTTGCGTCGTTGTGTAGGTGCCGTCGTTATTTAGGCGATTCCATATCGTTGCGTAGGTGCTGTCCTTACTGGTTTTGCTGTTGAAGTGCTTGTAGCAATGCCATATCGTTGCTTTACTGGAGTTTTCGTTAGCGTAATTTTGTCGTTGTTTTCACATTTTGAAGACATAAATTTTGCTAGTTTTGGTTGTCCTGTGTCGAGTTTAGTCAGTGAAAGTTTGTAGTTCTATGTGTCGTTTTTCGTTTTTATATTGGCCAGATATGAAATTCATTACTGCAGGTTAGTGTGGATTTGTTGTTGTATTGTTGGTTATTGATGAACTTACTAATAACTTTTCAGATTCTTGAATGGCGCTTTACCAGTAGACCGGAAAGGAAAAAGCCAGCGGATATCTAAAGTTGGTACCCGCCTGAAGTTGCAATTTCAGGTGCTTGAAATTAAATCTGCCTAAAATGCTAGCTGGATTATCTAATTTTAGAAGCTAATTTCAGGTAGATGCAAATTTAGGCATCTGAAATTACAACTTCAGGGTGCCAACTTCGACATACTTGTACAAGCTAAATAAAACGATTATTGCGACGAATAATATTCTGTAGTAGTTAAACATTTAGGTTTTTGATTTATTTCGTTTTTTTCTCCTGTATCAGGAGTATAATTATCCTCGCTAGTTCCGACTATACATGAGGACGAAAGCATTTCGGGTTCTAAAAACCAAAATTAAAATTTGAAGAGAAATTGTTTTTGACCTATTTTACTTAAAAGACGAAATTATTTGATACTTTTTTTGAATAGACGAAATTATAAGGAACATATTTATATAAATTTTATTTGCTCTTCCTTATAAAAAATTTTAATTTTCTCTAATGAAAACGAAATAGGCCTTTTTCAAAAATCAATTTTGGTGGCATCACTAGTTCTGACATTAATTTCTACTTGTATATCCAAAGAAATTGTTTGACTATCTAATTTTGGCTGCTGTTCGATATCACAAGAAATAACAACGTATCATTTTCTATTTTTTGTTAATAAAGAACAGGTATTAGAAGTGCAGAAAATTATTTTTTAGATAAGCATCCCAACTTAAAGGTTTTTCATGCTCAATCAGGTAACAAAAAAGTGATTAAGACTTATTTCGCAATGTAATTTGATATATAATTACTTTTTGGATGAGAGAATAGAATACGATAAAAAGAAGCCCAAATGTGATAATTTAAGTTAAAAAATGAAGAGAAAAACAATTAGAAGAAGCCGAAGACATTAAGAAGTTAGAGGAAATTTGGCAAGAAGCAAGAATAGAACTTGGTTTAGGGTTAGGAATGAGTTTTAGTTAGTAATAGATTGGGATAAAGCTAGACTAAAAATGTGATCAGGCGGATAGAAATGGGTTTTATAATTAGTTTTAGGGTTAGAGATCGGGTGGTATTAGTTAGATATAAGGTTAGGGTTAAGGATCGGGTGGTTAGAAGTAGTTTTTAGTTAGTAATAAGGTTAAAGTGAGATCAGATGGTATTTAGTTAGATATAAGATTAGGGTTAGGGATCGGGTGGTTAGAAGTAGTTTTTAGTTAGTAATAAGATTAAAGTTTAGTATTCGGGTGGTTTATAGTTAGAAGTAGAGGCTTAGGACCGTGTCTAAAATGGACAAAATGGAATTAGGTTTGTTAAAGGTAAATAATACATAAATAAATATATAAATAAATAAATAAATAGTTTTATTGCAGTATTATAATTCAGTAATTAAATAAAAATGTTATATGATATATATGTATTATTAATGTAATATATAAGTCATGTGATACAGGTACAATGTACCCTAGGGTATATGTATTGTTATCCTATATCCACTTCTTCAAAGATATTAAGTAACTAGAGTGATCTTAGACAGTGAACACTTTATGTAACTTCAAACTTTGTTACTGTGGTATATCTAAGTCAGTATGGTGTTTTTAAGAAAACTTAACAAAGAAGATTTAAGGCAATTTGCAATTACGAAAGAGGCTACAATTAAAAGTATATGAGGATACTAATAACTGTTTGATTTGTGTAGTTAATAGTTGTTTTTATTATTGAAAGAGTATGAAGACTTGATGTTGACCTTGGGGTCCATATCGGCCGCTTTTATACTTTTTGAAATTTTACAAATGTAACGGTCAATATCTTTTACATGTGTAATATATACTACAACTACTATTAATAAAATATATAGTATAACTAATATAAATATAATATATGTAATAAATAATATATATGTGATAAATAAAATATCTAGAATATATGCTATAAATATGACATCTTTTAGATATGTCAGATCTACGATTTTTGCCCGCAGCAATCTCCTAGCCAATCAGATTGCTGATCTATTAATAAGTATAGAATTAATGTTTGACAACTCCTATCTTGGCAACCAGAGGTCGTACAGGGATGTACTATAGCTCATTCGAACCGTCTCGGCGAGCTGAGTCGAATGGTAGTAGTTTCATTTAATTTGGATTGGTGGATCATAGGTTATAACACTTTTGTGTTTTTTTATAGGTCAACAGTATATAATCCCAATTAAAAAAAAATTTATAAAAAAAAGAAAAAAATATTTTTTTAATTTGTTACCTAGATAAAATTACCTAAATATTAAAATTTATATATAAAATAAATTAGCTCTAATAAAAAGTGGATAAAATTTACAAAAATTTATTAAAGCTAATATAACCTGTATATATATATATATATATATATTTTTATTCAAAGCGTCCATTTTGAGGATCTTGGTATTTATTCAAGATATTATAGATCTTGGTATTCTACATAAAAAACATCTGATATTTGTACATTGACGAGAAAACAACTAGCCATATCTGCAACTTTTGGTTGCTTATTTAAGTAGCCACCTGAAGGTTCTATACTAGCTACCATATCTGCAACCCACATCTGGCATTGTCTATTTAAACCCTCTGATCTTTGGCACCTGCTAGTTTATTTTGTATCACTAGAACACAGTTCCAAACAGTAATGCACTTGGACAAATGTCCAAGCAAAAATTTTTGGACTTGGACAATTTTGAATAATGTCCAATATCCAATATACATATGATTAAATAATGTACATAGACAAATATCCAAGTAAATTATTGAACATTTTTTGGACAATGTCCAATGTCCAAGAATTTTATTGGCTAATCGTTATTAGATATTTTTAGACAATATCCAATAAGGACCCTGGACAACTATAATATAGATCATAATATTTTTTTTTAGCAAATTGAACCAAATTTGACTAAAGAGTCAAATTTAAATTTTAGCAAATTAAGATTAATTTAGATAATAGTCCCTTTTTTAGTTTTGACAAAATAATTAGATTTTTGTATCGTCATAATTTATTTTTTGTCAAATTATTCCTTTTTGAAAAGAATAAGTAAAAAAAGAAATGTATTCAAAAAAGTAATCTACAAAGAAATATTGATATTTTTGAATAAAAAAAGTTATTCTGGAACAAAAATTAAACCAAATAATTTAAAATTTTAGAAAGTAAAATTTCATAATGTTATCTATCACTTTAATAGTGTGCAGTAACTTGTTTCATTTGAACTTGTAAAAATCAAAGTATGTACTATAATTTTTTTGTTCTCTTTTTTACAAAGAAACCTGATTGTATCAAATTTTTTTAAAACTTAGAGCAAAGGTATTTTAGAAACCACCTAATCAAATTTAATAAAAATTTTTTTATTTAAATTCTATGAATCTATAGAATTCAAATAAAAAATTTTTATCAAATTTGATCAAGTGGTTGCAGAAATATCTTTGATCAAAGTTTTAGAGAATTTCAAAACACCTATCACATGACAAATACGTTTAAATTTTTGACAAAACTTTGAATAAAGGTATCTTAGCAACCACCTAATCAAATTCGATAAAAATATTTTTATTTGAATTCTATGGATCCATAAAATTCAAATAAAAATTTTTATCGAATTTGATTATGTGGTTGCAGAAATATCTTTGATCAAAGTTTTAGAGAATTTCAAAATATATATTATATAACAAATATGTTTAAATTTTTGATAAAACTTTGATCAAGGATATTTCTGCAACTACCTAATCACATTTGATGAAAATTTTTTTATTTGAATTTACGGATCTATTGAATTCAAATAAAAAAATTTTTATTAAATTTGATCAAGTGGTTGCAGAGATATCCTTGACCAAAATTTTGTTAACATATTTAAATATATCTGTTATATAATACATATTTTGAAATTCTCTAAAACTTTGATCAAAGATATTTCTGCAACTACTTGATCAAATTTGATAAAAATTTTTTTATTTGAATTCTATAGGTCCATAGAATTCAAATAAAAAAATTTTCATCAAATTTGATCAGGTGGTTGCTAAGATACCTTCATTCAAATTTTAGAAAAATTTGGCATAGCTTGTTTTTAATAGATATTTTGATTTTTTTTAAAATTTAAGTGAAGGTATCTTAGCAACCACCTAATTAAATTTGATGAAAATTTTTTTATTCAATTCTATGGATCCATAAAATTCATATAAAATAATTTCATCAAATTTAATCAGGTAGTTGCTAAAATACCTTTACCCAAAGTTTTAGAAAAATTTGGCACAGCTTGTATTTTAATAGACTTTTGATTTTTTTCTAAAACTTTAAGCAAAGGTATCTTAGCAATCACCTAATCAAATTTGATGAAAATTTTTTTATTTGAATTCTATAAATCTATAGAATTCAAATAAAAAAATTTTATCGAATTTGATCAATTGGTTGCTAAGATATCTTTGCTCAAAGTTAAGATTTTTATTTCGAATTTATATATTCAAAAGCAGGTTTTACTTATTTTATATATTCAAAATTGTTTTACATATTCAAAAACAAATTACATATTTTACATATTCAAAACCGAGTTTTACATATTTTAAATAATCAATGCAGATTTCACCTAATTTAGCTAATTAACGCAAGTTTTACTAGCAGGTATTATGGGTTTCACTCTTTATAAAATAAAAATAAAATTTTTTTTATATAATTGTTAATCTCAAAAATAATTTTTCTATATATATACTGTAGTATTAGTGTAGTATTATTATTATCTGTTATACAATACAAAATAAAGATCTAACTTGTTATAAAAATCGTCTTTGTTATACAAATAAATATTTGATTTTTTACCTATTGGTTATACAAATTTAAATATACGACATATTAAAAAAATTATATAATAAGTCTATACAAAACAAGATCTTAGTATTATATATATTCTTCAGAGATCCTGGCCCTCTCCTAATGGTCTATATAAATCTAAAGATAATAATTTAATTTTTAGCAAATTAGGCTAAATTTGTATGTAATAATTGAATTTTTAGCAAATTTATTTGATTTTAGAAGTAGCAAAAACCTTCAAATTTATGCAGGTTATTTATGATTTATATTAAAAATGTCCAGAGTTCTATCCAATGTTCAAGATTTTTATTGGTTAATCATAACTTATATATTTGTATATTACATGTGAATAAACACATAAATAAAAATAAATTTTTGTGTTTAACCAAGAACAAAAATAAATTTTTTTGCTTAACCAAGAATAAATATATATACTTTGTTTGTAACAAAGGATTTGAAGACAATGTTTAATAATCAAGGTTATTGTGGTAAAAAATATATCTTTGGCTCTACAACATACTAATTTGGTAATTGGTAAGGTAATTTGAAAGTTAGATATGAGGTATGTTTAGACATTTCAATTTAGTCCATAAACATATATATAATTTATGAATCTATTAAAGGTTAGTAAAAAGTTTTTCATTAAATTTATATTAATTTATAATAGTGTTGCTAGTAAAATAGATTTGTAGCATGAAGCAATGAAATGTGAGCTTATGGATTTTAGAGGTTAAGACTTAAGGGTAGAGTGTATATATTTTCAAATCCATATAAAATAGATTGTAGATCAACTTTGTATAATATATCATATGATATCATATAAACATCATGTGATTTGACCAATCAGGATTAGCAATTTTTTGTACTACACAGGAAAAACATATAGCAACCTCAGAAATATTAATTATATGTGAAGTTAATATTTTTTTAAAACAAAACATATTGCGTAACTTTACTATTATAAACAAACTGTATCAAACTTTATAATATATAAATTTGTTACAAATTAGTTAAGATGTTAAAAAGTTTTATTAGAAGCATTTTATTATTTACTATGTAAAAAACTAAAATACCACATAGATCATATAAAAAATGATCTATATACACCCTACTTTTAATGTACTGTATGTTTAAGAGTATTAAAGTTAAACTAGTTTGGCAATAATAGAACTGGACATTATAGTTTGAAGCTTCTGTTCTTTGTTTATTGGTCTTTTAGAGTAAGTTTTATTTATAGTTTTTGTTTATCTATTATTTATTTATTTAATTTTTTTTTTTTGCACTTTTATTTGTTTTTTACTTTATGTGCTCTAATTTTTTTATTTTTTTGTTTATTATTATGTTTTTAATAAGGTCTTTGTTTATAGAATATTGTTTGTGCCAGATTTTTTTTTATTGTGCTTTTATTAATACCAATTAAACCGTATATAAAATATTTTTAATTTAAATCTCTCATAAGAAGCTTTTTAGCATCTCAGGCTAGTAATACCTAAGAGATACCTAATAGAACCAATAGCCAATTAAAATGCACAAAAACAACAAAAAGTGCAAAAAAGTAAAAAAGCATGAAAAATACAAAAATAGCCATCTAAACCTATGTCAAAGCACTAATTAAAAGTGTTAAAAAGGCTATTTACTATAATTCTTGCTTTTATTATGTCTTTAAATTATAAGACTATTTATGATTTTAGACTAAAGATTTATAAGCTAGCTAGAGATGCCAATAATTTTATAAATTTTCTTGCAAAATGATTGATTAGCCAATAATATTTTTGCAATATTATAGGATGATTTACAAAAATTAGCTAAAAGCTTTCTATGCTCTTGAACATAAAAATTACTTTGGACATAATTTTTGTTTGGACATGAATATGAACTATTCATGTCCAATGCATATTCAAGTCCAAGTTCAATAACAATACTGGTTCTGAATTCTGTACTGCATCCTTAGAACTAATTAATCCTCAGGGAGAGACTTGGTAGTACATTTTTCTATTCTACACAGGTATTATCTACGTTTCGATAACTTACACATTCACTGAAGCTTACATTTGCAGTTAGGGATTATTTGCAACCACTACTATTAACTACTTTTGCCCTTATAAAGTTCACCAAACCCCAGTACCTTCTTCTTCCGGTTTCTTTTTCTAGAGCTTTTTTTACTTTTAGTCGCTTTTCTTCTTTAGTTGCAATTCTACTTCCAATCCAAGAATCCAGAAAGTTTGATTTGCCTGGCAAGCACCATGGTTTTCCATCCCTTGGTACATGCTTTTGAATCACATGTTCTTTTTCTTCGGTAATGACATCCAGCAATTCAGTTAGTAGGGTTTGCCAAACTCTCTTGTCATAAGTTTGCTTCTAGTTAGTTCACTTTTGGTCAGTTCGCTTTGGTCATTAGTTCTTTATTCAATTTCTGTTTAGGTACTATTAAAAGTTCAGCTACCTATTTATTCGGGTCTTGCCAAGCTAGTTTCCTTTATTATATGCCTTCTGGGATTAATTTGTCTTGTATAATACCAAAGCTCCCAATATGAGTTAGTACAACCTAGATTATAGATTTACAAATCCAGCTCAGAGTTCAGGTTACTGTAATATATATAAATTTTCAAAAATATCTCTAGTAGGATTCAAATTCTATACCTTTTGCTAGGACCCCGAACAATATATATAGAGGTTACATTGAAATTTTGGCTAAAAAGGTTACTTTTTTACAAAAATGTTACATTTGAAAAGTGGATATTGGTCAAAAGGTTACATTTAAAAGTGGATAAAAGCTTTTAATGTTATATTATTAAAAGTGGATAAAATTAATAAGTTTTAAATAGGTTGTATTTAAAATTT
>QKWP01000189.1:395898-447370 GCA_003550325.1 Gigaspora rosea | reverse complement strand
ACTTGCAAAAACTTGCAAAAACCTGTAAAACGTTTAAAAATTTGCAAAAAGTATGATTATGTGAATTAATAATTATTAATTAATATCATATCAGATATATATCAATTAATTAGCAAATTTTATATATAGATATATGGGGTGGGTCAGTAGAAAAGGGACAAATCATTTTTAGTAGAATTTTTTTAATTTTTAAATCAAAATATCTTGCCAATTATTTAATCAAATTTGCTAAAAAAAATTTTATTTTAATCTCGAAAGGATATAGAATTAAAATAAAAAAATTTTATTAAATTTATTAAGATAGTTGTTAAGATATTTAAGGTTAAAGTCAAGAAAACTTTTACTTAAAAAAAATTTGGACCTTTTCTACTGACTCACCCCATATGTCGATTACTAACCGGGTAAGATATATATCGATACTAAATACTCTGCTGATTTTTATCGATAGTGATAATAATCGATATATATCTGATAATCAGATATATATCGATTACTATCACTATCGATAGAAATCGGCAGGGTATTTAGTATCGATACATATGGGCTGATTTAATTCAACCCCAAAATTAGCCAATCACGATTGAAGATTGATAGAAAAATTTTCACTTAAAAAATTATTATAAAACGAATTTTCATTAGAACAACTTTTTAAACTTACATTGTACTTATGATTAAATATATAAAATTATGTTTTCTACAAGTTCGAATATAGGCCAGAAGTGAGTTAAAATGGCTATTTTCTTGAAAATTTCCTTCCGAGTTTATCCGCAACCCATCTAAAAATGACCAACCCATCAAACTCTTCCTAAAACACCTGTATATTCCAACGTATAAAGTTAGCACTTTCTTCTACTGCCTAGTAGAGCTGTTTTATTTATACTTTTTGTTTTTTTATCTCGTATTGGTGCTAAAGAAGCTCTTTATTGATTGTGAAAGGTGTTTCATTTATTACTTTTTAGCGTCACTTAAGAGCAGAAATTCATGTAACAATTTAGCTAAAAAAGGCCCAAAAAATCAAATCCGCCGATATGATATATCTTACCAGTTAGTAATCGATATATATCTATATATAAAATTTGCTGATGAACTCTACTCTGAAGCTGATGATAAATATAATATAAACCAAATTTAGTATAAAGCTGAATTTAAGAGTATTATATAATTTTTAAACAAATAGTTTATTTTATATTAACTTTGCTTTTTTTTTTTTGTCTTTCTTTTTTTTTCTCATTTTATAGTTGTTTGTTGTTAGTTTTTATTTAGGTTTTGTAGTAATTTTTCTTTTTTTTTTATACTCTTTTTTTTAATATTACCTGTTGTTCATTGTAATATGGATTTAAATACTTCTTATTCTAGAACCTAAGTAAGGAAGATTAAGGAAAAGTTAGCAGTCTTAATAGAATAACAACTTTTCAATTAGTAAATTAAAAATAATACTTTCAGAAATTTGGCAGTTCTTCTAGAAAAATAAATAGTTGATGTGATAGTTACAATAGGTATTTTGGTAACTGGATAGGTCTTTATTATATTTTAGAAGATAATTAGCAGATAATCTATAGATATATACTATATTCAATGATTAATAAAGGCATAATTGCTAATTAAAAAAAATTATATATAAGGTAAAATAGGGTATTAGGGCGTGCCATTTATCATGTAATTTTTTTTAATTAAGGGCCTTATCCATCCATGTATAGTGTGATCATATTGATGAAATCAGAAGAAAATCAGACCAAATCGGACCACATCGGACCACATCGGACTGACTAAAATTTCGGGTAAAAATAAATTGGATTCTGGTTGGCAGAACCAATTAATTTATTAAAGAGGTTTAAAAATTTTATTATAACCCATTTGTAAATCAAATATCTAGCTAATATAATTTTGATATAGGCTCTGTTAGCTAATATTGCTTAATGCCAGCTCCAAAACCAATGCATTTCAACCCGGAATCTTGACGATTGCCCTAAAAAAATAAATTTTGCACAACTATATAAATTCATACAAAGAAATTTTCAAAATTCTAGATCAGAATACAATGGAATTCTATACGTGATATCGTGAACAAGGTTCATGATCGAAGATTGTTCTGTAAAAAATAAATTTTGTTCAAACTAATAATATGAACTTAATAAACAGAATTTAATAAAAAATTACAAATCAAAATATAAATTAAATTTAGAAACTTATCCTTATTGATGCTAATCCGTTATAACACCATCTAAAATCATAAAAATTCTAGGTCGGGTCAACAATATGATCAAAAAACAGTACTGTTGATCTAGTAACAGTAGACGTATATAAGCATGTATGTATATACATATACAGCATATACACGCCAGGTGTTTATAAACTCAACAGTACATTATAATCAACTTTTTTTGCTCATCCGCTAGAGAATACGATCTGTTATCAATTTTTGGCCCAAATTAAGGTTAATTTGAGCTGAAAATAGATAATAGATCGCTCATAAAGAACTTTCTTGATGGCAATATTATAAGTCGTCACATACAGAAAACTTCTTGAAAATAGGAGATTATCGCAGATCAGTATGGTATAGATAAGCAGATCTGTATAGTATAGGCCAAATTTTTAAATCAATACCATACCAATCAGCTATAATTTCTAACCCTAACCCTTACCCTAACGCTAAAATATATTACACCAGATCAGTATAGTATAGATTTAAAAATTCGGCCTATACTATACAGATTTGCTCACCTATACTATACTCATCTGTGAAATATCTTGAAAAGAGTCTTATCTCAAGGTTTTATCTCTTGAAATACATTGTCTACCACCTTATCCGCACTGGGAATTCCACTTCTTAGTTTAGTCAAAGCCCAAAACTTAACTAAATTTTATCCGGATTTAATCGGCCTTCTTACGGCAGTGAAAAATAAGAATAAGAGAAATTTCAAGAGGTTTTGGGGGAAAAAACCCAAAAAGAATTAAAAAAAATATTTTTCAGATTCCAAAATCTGACCCTCGACCTAATTTGAGCATCTTTACACCCGACAAAGTCGAACAAAATAAATGATAATTCTACTTATCAAGGAGTGTAGCAGGGACATCAGTTTTATGTGATGTAATATATGAAGCATAATTTGACCAAAGTTGCATAATTATAATTGGTACCTGTTGATTGGTCAAATTCTTAATCATTTGATTGTGAATATTAATTCTTTTTAAAAGATATACCTGCATAAAGCTAGCTGCTAACCAGATTCAAAGAAGGCAGAATTTTGCCGAGAGTGTAATTTCACAAATCTTCCGCTTATAGATGGGGGTGAAATTACTCTTAATAAGAAGTTTTTGTTGAAATTGTTGAAATTATTTGATGGTGAAATTGGTGAAATTAGTTTTTTAATATTAAAAATTAATTTAAATTATGTCAAAAATTAATTAAAACTAAACTAAATCAAATACAATAATTGTTTTAAGTTTAATTTATAATATATTAAAAATGTTGAAATTATTGTTAAAATTATTGTTGAAATTAAAAAAATTAAAAATGAATTTCACCCCCAACTATACTTCCGCTCTTTAGTTGCTCTTGTCCCTAGCAATTATGGTTATGTTAGTAGTTATGTTATAATGTCCTAAACCAGAAACTCATTAAATTAATTACTTATCTTAATGAATTCTTCAGAATTACTAATGCGATTGCTAATGCGCCAATTTTTGATCTATTTTTTTAAAAAAAAAAAATTCGAAAATTTTTTTTATAAAAAAAAAAAAGATGAATTTCGCAGAGTATTCGGCATCGAACATATAATTTCGCATCGCACTGAGGCCCATAAGCATCCTTGAATTCGAATCATCTGAGATAATACTGAGTTATATATGTTAGAGTTTTCTTCTCTCATCTGAAAAAAAAGAAAATGCAGAGTTTTTTAAGACTTCCTAATTTTGATAAACGCTTTTTTTATAAATCTCCATTTGATTTGTACCAAGAATTCGCCAATGCTTACGCCTATTATAAGCAGGCGACCCTTTGCAACCCTACCCCTAATAGACAAAAATTATTAAATGAAGCCCAAACAGCATGGAAGGAAATAAAAAATGAAAATGAAGAAGTTATTTGTGAAAAGATCCAATCATACTTAACTATGGTTCCTAGCACAATTCGCATACAACGTAATTTTGTAGTAAACACCAACTCCATCCACGATAGCTTCGTCCTCATTCATTTCATCAGTAATTTTGCCATGACTTGATAATTCTGATGCTATTGCGAAAAATGCAGTAGGTCAATGAGATACAATAGCTAAAATCAAGAAAGCAACTCAACGAATATTCGAATATGAACAAGTAATCAAAATAATTAATAACCAAGATATAAAAAATGAATTATCGTCTAAAATTGAAGCAGACCGTGTGATTATTAAAGTAAATGAAAAAAGGCTAGGAAAACTTAAACATTACGCAGAAGCTCAAGCTAAACTTAGGGCAAAAAAACAAAAACAACTTGACGACGAAGGTATTGTTAAAATGTATGATAAACCTGGACGACCACCAGCAGCTATGTTAAATCCAGATCTTTGGGACAATATCCACGATTGTATAGAATTTGGACCTGCTTATGCTAAAAGACGAAAGACAATAATTAAAGTTCGTACAATTAAACATTTGCGCAAAGCATTAGAAGAAAGATATAATATTTATCTCTTGCGCCAATGTTTGTCTACATATTTGGAACCTCGACACAGATACACGTTTGCAGCTCGTTGTCACTACCATCCTGCAAAAGTCGGTCAGGCATCAGTAGCAAGAACCGATATGAAACAACATGTTGATGAGCACTATTGTTTGGCATCCGTTAAAGCGGCTCGAGTATTTGTAGCAGTATTTGCAAGTGATACTGTTGTTATTTCACAGGATGACAAGGCCAAAATCGGTCTAGGTATTCCTGCGGTGGGCCGTACATTTAAGACTATGCAATCAATAAACGAACCAGTTACTATTGAAGATCATGATTTTTCTAAAGGAAGTACAAGTCACTCTCGTTATAGTGAACTCTCGATATAGTGAAGACTAATTAAAATCTCGATATAGTGAAGTTAAGCTCAAAGACAGTTTATATAAAACTCTCTCAATATAGTGAATTTACTAATAAAGCTCTTGATATAATGAATTTTTTAAAAATTTTTATTAATGGAACGGATCACTTCACTATAACGAGAGTGACTTGTAAAATAAAACTTATACCTTCAGTATACTTGACGAAAATCCAAAACATTTTAAAAATGTTATTGAGTATTGTAACTTATTCCAGGCTCTAGATCTTGATTATTTAACTGTTTGCACGCATGCGCCGTATCAAAGTGCTTATAATCCTGTGGAAAGAAGCATGGCTTCTTTATCAGAAAAACTTGCTGGTATTACTTTACCTATAGATGAATATGGCGTGCATCTGGATTCTCAAGGAAATGTTGTAGATGAAGAGTTAGCACAGCGTAATTTTAAATTTTCAGGACATAGGTTATGTGAGCTTTGGAGTAGAGATGATATATATGGTAAACCCATAACAGTACACTATATCGATCAAATTAGTCAACCGTTTGATAATATTGATGATATTGTACCCACAACATGGGAATGGATTGAACGTCATGCTCAGCTATGTCAATATTCATTGGACCTAAAAAAATGTAAGAATCGTTAGTGCTGCCGTGAATACAGAGCTCCTGATGCAGCACTTTTACTGGACCAAAATGATGGGTTTCTCCCTCCAATTGCCAAAGGAATGAATGGTTATTATATTGACCCGATACATGCCCTCCAATATTTTGACAAATTAAAAATTTCACAATATGATAGTTCATGCCCATCAATTTCGAAGAAAATGTACCAGCGTTTATGTTGCAATAAGTGTGGTAAGTATTACCCTACCTTGAAGCTCATCGCAAATTACAAACATCAACAGCATCTATCCAAACGTGGTTGACCTCGAAAGCAAGTTGATGAGACTGTTAATTTAAACTTTAGAGTTGCCGAAGATGTAGTTGATCGTGATTTGTTGGAAGACGAGATTTCAAATTCACGTAAAGTGCAATCTGAAAATGAATGAAAATTAATAGATATTAGAATCTATAACTAATATTTGTTAGATTTCTAAGTGTAGTTTTTTAAATATATAAAAAAAATAAATACGTAAGCCTATTGGCTAACGATCTACATAACCTTCTCCTTATATAATTTGTAACATGTGGAACATGTTCATTCGTCCGTATCATCCCCAGATCTATTATAGATCAAGATTTTTGTAAAAAAATAAACTTGGGTACATTTATAATAGAATATAAAAGACCTTAGGCACATTAATAAGATATATAAGTTAAATGATAAAAGACCCGAATGTTTAATTTTTTATCTAACCAATAATATTTTGTACTATAGTGTGACCTGTAGCTTGTAATCTTGGCTCGGCGCTACTAGTATATATTATATATATAGACGTGATCACTGGCTAACCCCATGTATCCATAGTAGAAATCAGGTGATAAATGGCACGCCCCTTATTGCGAAAGGGGTATTGTGGTAAATTTGTACTATCTTGTGATACAACGACCAGAATTGAATAATTTTTATACCATTTGATTCGTCTCGATAAAATGAATTGAATAGTGGTTAGATTATTGAATTCTAATTACTGGATCACAAGATAATGATGTTTATATATGTACAATACTCTTTTCATCATAATACCCTCAAAAGTATTTTTGTATCGTAATGTGTTATACATAATCATTAATATCTTGTAATCTAGTAATCTGAATTGGATGATCTAACCACTATTCGATTCATCTCATCGAGACAAATCAAATGTTATAAAAATTTTCAATTCTGGTTATTGTATCATGATATAACTCAAATTCGCTACAATAACCCCACCCCTCTAAAATTTTTACTTTAGTTTCTTTACCTTTGAACAATAATATTGTTTGATCCAGTGATTAGAATTTAATGATCTTTATACCATTAGATTCATCTTTGTAAGTCGAGTTAGTTGATATCAAAATCATTTGATTTTGTTAGATAATTCACATGATATCATCAATCAAAGTTAATTTCGTCACAATACCCCTTTTATCTTATATTTTTAAATAATAATTTTTTTAGGATACTGCTATTTACACTATAGTTTTTGCTATTTGTACCATATAGATTACCTTAATTTTGTTACTTAAAAATATTTTAAATTTAAAGACTTTTATCAAAGATATCTTTATGAATTCTTGACCAAATTTTGATAACAATTTTTTTATTTGGATTTTATAGATTCATAAAATTAACTTAAAAAATTTTTATTAAATTTGGTCAAGAACTTACAAAGATATCTTTGATAAAACTTCTTGTAAACAATTTTGGCACAGCTTCTTTGTAATATTATATTTTTGGAAATGAAAAACTTTCATCAAAGATATCTCTACGAGTTCTTGACCAAATTTGATAAAATTTTTTTATAAATTCATAAAATTAAAATAAAAAAATTTCATCAAATTCGGTCAAGAACTTGTAGAGATATTTTTGATAAAATTTTTATTCCTTAAACTGTAACTTTTAGCAAGCAAATTTGCCACTAAAATATTTGGACGAAAATAGGACACACAAAAAAATTTTTTATATAAATTTTGATTTTAAACAGTTAGATGACCTCTAAAATCTCAAATCAACACATTACACTCGACAGCCACAGTATGGCATATTCAAATTGATCCAAATAAATGATATAAGTTCACACAATATATGCAAAATATGCTATTTTACTTGAATTTTTAAGTCGTCTTATCTTCCTAGCATTATTCCAAAAATCAACTCTGTGAAGTTGGGCATAATAAATTTTTGGCCAACTTTAATATTATATTATAAAAAGGGCTTCCACGTGACAATCATAAAGACCCTTCATAATTGTCACATGACAGTATCCATTTTTAGTATTAAATTTGACCGTCAAGATCATATTAAAATCAACCCTACTTGGGTGACTTTTTGAATGCCATTGAGGAAGTTTCGCAAAATAATAACTATATGACAACTAGCATGTAGTGTGCTTTTATTCTAGCTTAAAGAATATGGGGTATGACTTAATAAAATTTTGTGAAATTTTACAATAATAAGTCAAAAAAAATTTAAGCAGACAAATTTATCTGCATTACGGTTTAAGGGATAAACAATTTCAATATGGCTTCTTTGTTATATACAATTTTAAAGTTATCTTTGCAAGTTCTCAATCAAATTCTATGATTTAAATTCTATTAATTTTTAAAATTAAATAAAAAAATTTTCATTGAATTTAGTCAAGAACTTATAGAGATATCTTCAATAAAATTTTTGTAACCATTTAGTACAGCTTCTTTGTAATTATGTTTTTGAAAATGGAAAAACTTTCATTAAAGATATCTCTACAAGCTTTTGACCAAATTTGATGAAAATTTTTTTTAAATTCTATAGATTTATAGAATTAAAATAAAAAAATTTTATTAAATTTGGTCAAGAACTCATAGAAATATGTTTGATGAAAGTTTTTTTCATTTAAAAAAATGTGATTACAAAAAAGCTATACCAAAATTGTTTACAAGAACTTTATTGAAGATATTTCTGTGAGTTCTTAACCAAATTCAATAAATTTTTTTATTTTATTTTATTTTTTTTTTGATTTCAAAGTGCCTGTTTTGAGGCATATACTTTATTCAGTTTATGCATCTAAATTCTATATGGATGAGAGTACAACTAGCCACACATACACTTTTGGTGTCTAATTTAAGTGGTCCGCTTGAAGGTTCTATACTAGATGCTATATTTGCTAGGGTTCCTCAAATTCAAATCAAATATTGGATCAATTTGAATTTGATCAAATCAAATTGACTCTGATTTGAATTTGATTTGATTCAAATATTTGGATTTGAATTTGATTTGAATTTGAATTTTTAATAGTAATTTTCAAATCAAATCAAATATTTGTCAAATCAAATCAAATTTGGCCAGATTTGAATTTGATCAAATTAAATATAGTCAAATTTGAATTTGAATTTGATCAAATATTTGATTCAAATATTTGAAGATCAAATCAAATTGCGGAACCCTAATATCTGCAACCCAACTAAGAGAATTGTCTATTTAAATACTCTGATCTTCAGTTTTCTACCTAGAGTTTCAACTGATTCACCAGATGTTTGCATTACCTATATTGGAAAAATAAATAAGGCACAGATCTGCACAAATCTGCCCCACTGGAAAATTTTAACAAATTTTGCAATAACTTGTGATAGTGGTCTAAATTTAACGATTTTGGTACCTTTCGATTTGTCTTGATGAGATGGGTCGAATGATGCCAAAATAGTTAAATTTCAATTACTAGAACACAAGAAAACCCTATTTATGTAAATTTTATAAACATCAAATAATCTTGCCAACCAATGGTCCAAATTTAATAATTTTGGTACCATCTAATTCCTCTTGATAAGACGGTTCGAATAATACCAAAAATGTCAAAATTGGATCACTGGTTAACAAGTTATTCATAAAAAACAATTTGCGGTGCTGTTCAGTGCAGAAATTTAAAAAAGAAATTTAAATTTCTGCGCAGAACTGCGCCGCAAATTGTTTTTTACAAATAACTTGTTACCAGTAATCCAATTTTGATGTTTTTAGTACAATTCGAACCGACTTATCGAGAGGAATTGAATGGTACCAAAATCATTAAATTTGGACCACTGGTTGGCAAGATCGTTTGATGTTTATAAAATTCACATAAATGGGATTTTTTTGTGTTCTAGTTATTGGAATTTAACGATTTTGATACCATCCATCCATCTCATCAAGATGAATCGAATAGTACCAAAATCGTTAAATTTGGACCACTAGATCACAAGTTATTGCAAAATTTGTTAAAATTTTCCAGGGTTGCAGATTTGTGCAGATATGTGCCTTATTTATTTTCCTGATGTATGCAGTCAGTCTAGTCACCCGGGTCTTTTTTTGTAAGATCCCTTAGGACTCCTTCTTATACCTGAAGGTACAATCCGGCTTATCCTCAACAGAAAACTTAGTAGAGCAGTATCTGTTCTACCAGGTATTTATCTACTCTTCGGTAACTTACGCATTCACCAAAGTGAACAACTTGCAGTCAGGGGATACCCAACCACTACTATTACCTACTTCTGTTCTTATAAAGTTCGATCCAACCCCGGTACCCACCATCACTTTCTTACCGGTCCTTCACTGTTTTCTCAGACTTCCAATTCAGTTGGCCCAGAAGGGTTGATCTACCCGGTATTAGGTGCCATTATGGTTTTTCTCCCCTTGGTACCTACTTCTATAATATAGTCCTTTTCCTCCAGTACCTGATCCGGCAGCCAGGTTGGTAGACCTTGTCCCTGAGGTCGATATTCAGTTCTTCAGATCTGGTCCAATATTCTGGTTCAGGTAGCACCATCAAAGATCTTTGCTATCTCCTTACTCGGGTCTTGCCAAATAGGTTTCCGTTTCTCCAGTTCCTTGGATTTGTTTGTATCATGAAATACAACTTCGCCTGAAAGCTCCCATTCGAGATAGTAACCAAGAACTATAGGTAATGTACCCAACCAATCAACAGGAAACAGTTACCGGAACATAGGACTATTTTTTCAAAGTGTTGTCAGTAGGATTTGAACTCTAGGCCTGCCACTTGGGGATAACAACTTACCAACTTTCCAAAGTCACCACACTCTAAATTTTTTTTATTTTAATTTTAAAAATCTATAGAATTTAAATAAAAAATTTCAAAGCAGGACCTCACCTTAATACAAAAAAAAAAAAAAAATAAAAAAATTTCATTGAATTTGGTCAAGAACTTGTAGAGATATCTTTATGAAAGTTTTCTACTTCTAAAAATATATATCAAAGAAGCCGGGCCAAAATTGTTTACAGGAACTTTTATCAAAGATATTTCCATGAGTTCTTAACCAAATTCAATGAAAATTTTTTATTTTAATTCTATAAATCTATAGAATTTAAATAAAAAAATTTTTTATCGAATTTGGTTAAGAACTCATAGAAATATCTTAGATAAAAGTTTTTATTTATTTCCAAAAATATGAAGTTACAAATAAGCTGTACCAAAATTGTTTACAAGAACTTTCATTGAAGATATCTCTGCGAGTTCTTGACGAATTTAATAAAAATTTTTTTATTTAAATTTTATGAAATCTCAGAATTAAAATAAAAAAATTTTCATTGAATTTGGTCAAGAACTCACAGGAATATCTTCAATAAAATTTTTGTACTCAATTTTTGCACAGCTATGTTGTAAGGGCTGTGTTATTAATCACCTGATTATTTTTTATCAGAGGCCTACTTCGTCTCCCTCTTTCTTAATATATATATAGTCAAGTTCTTATATATAATTTCAACTTTTTTTACCCCCTCCCCCCTCTAAAAAATCACCTGATTTTTGTCACTCCCCTAATTATATTTTTGGAAATGAAAAAAATTTTATTATACAAATTTGATAAAATTTTTCTATTATAATTCTATAGAATTTAAATAAAAGAATTTTTATTAAATTTGGTTAAGAACTCTTAAAGATATTTTTGATGAAAAATTTTTTATTTCCAAAAATATGATTACAAAAATGCTGTACCAAAATTGTTTACAAGAACTTTTATTAAAGATATTTTTGTGAGTTCTTGACCAAATTTAATGAAACTTTTTTTATTTAAATTTTAAGAACCTATAGAATTTAAATTAAAAAATTTTCATTAAATTTGGTCAAAAACTCACAAAGATATTTTTAATAAAAGTTTTCTATTTTTAAAAATGTATATAACAAAAAAAGCTGTGCTAAAATTGTTTATAGAAATTTATCAAATATATTTCTATGAATTCCTAACCAAATCCAATAAAAATTTTTTATTTCAATTTTATAAATCTATAGAATTTAAATAAAAAATTTTTTATTGAATTTGGTTAAGAACTTGTAATGATATTTTTGATAAAATTTTTTTTATTTCCAAAACAAGATATTACAAAGAAGCTGTGCTGAAATGGTTTACAAGAACTTTTATTGAAAATATCTTTGTGAGTTCTTGACCAAATTCAATAAAAAAAGTTTTTATTTTAATTCTACAAATTCATAGAATTCAAATAAAAAAATTTTTATCAAATTTGATCAAGAATTTGTAAAGGTATCTTTGATGTAAGTTTTTAAAATTTAAAATATTTTTAAGCAACAAAATCGAGGTAATCTATATAGTGCAAATAGCAAAAACTATAGTGTAAATAGCAGTACACTTTTTTTTAAATATACTATTTACAGAAAATTTTTATCAAAAACTAATATTATTTTAGGGTGCTTTTAGGCATTTTCTGCGAGAGATATATCTCCCACAGGGAGATATATATCCCATGCTAGTTAGCCAATCAAATAACGGAGATATCATGTGATTGACACTAGACCAAATCACATGCAACCAATCAATCGCGTATAATTATGTGTAACAAAAACAACAATTTCAGAAATAACCTCTGATTATATTCACTTCGGATCCAATCAAAATGCAAATAACAACTAGATATTTTTTTATTAGGATTTTTTATTTAAAAATTAATATATTTAACTCGATCAATTACATCATAAATTCGTATACCTGGTACAATTTAACGATCTAGTATTTAAGTGAAATTTTGCAATAAAGTATAATCGGCCGCATAAGCGGCCGATTATACTTTACTGCAAAATTTCACTTTATCCAACTACATGAAACCCAACAAATTTCACGATGCCCAAGAGGATTTACAAAAAAAACGCTGAAAGTCCACAGGAGAGTCCAACAAAACAACGAGAGACCCAAGAAAGTTCACTAAAAAATGCCAAAAGACCCAAAGTTCACCAAGAAACACTGAAAGACCAGAGAAAAGTTCACTAACAAATCGTCGAAAAAGCAAAAAAAGTCATGAGAAAGTTCACTAAGCGATTTTGAAAGCAGTAAAAGTTCGCAAAAAAAACTGTTGAAAGATCGGAAGTACTTACCAATAGAGTACCGAAAGATCAACAAAAAATGCCGAAAGTCCACAAGAGAATTCACCAAAAAACGCTGAATGTTCACAAGAGGATTCACAAAAAAACTGCCAAAAGTCCATAAGAGAGTTCGACAAAACGCTAAAAGACCCAAGAAATTTATCAAGAAATGCCGAAAGACCCAAGAAAGTTCAAGAAACGCCGAAAAAAAAAACAAAAAACAAAGAAAGATACTTACCAATAAAGTACTAAAAGATTAAAAAAAAACTCAAAAAAAGCCGGAAGTCCACAACAAAGAAGCCAAAAAAAAAAAAAAAAACAAGAAAAGCGTTTGTATTGTTGAAAATAACGATAAAAAAATAAACAAAAAAAAATTCAGAAAAAGAAACGGTACTTATCTAACATGTGTTCACCGGCAGGAGCATATCTGCTAATCCGTGTAATACCCTAAAATTGATTTAATAGTAGATCATATATAATTTAAGACAAAACAGAACACAAAGATCGATAGACGAATGCAAAAGCCGCCAAAATTAATAAGAGCATAGCTTATACTGTACTTGAAAGAACCTATATGCAAAATAATCAGTGAATTGGTGAAATAATCAGTTCACCTACTTATAGCAACCCTTTAAGTAGCGGTCTTCAAAGTGTAATTATTCTGAATATAGAAGTTCACCTAACAACCCGAACAACTAGTAATTTTTGGTTTTGTTCTGCGTTTATAAACTTTACTTTACACAGCATTTACTATCTTCCTCCAATTATTAAACCAATACCCGTACAACAAACCTCTGGGTCTATTGAAGGTATTATACGAACTTTTACAGTACTTATTTATCATTCTCAGTAGGTGTAAAAATAGATTGAATTAAAATTCACTATTTAAGTTCATATGTTTTTTTTTATCTTTACTATCGCACTATACTAATTATATTATTTATTCGTGATAATTTAATCNACGAACTTTTACAGTACTTATTTATCATTCTCAGTAGGTGTAAAAATAGATTGAATTAAAATTCACTATTTAAGTTCATATGTTTTTTTTTATCTTTACTATCGCACTATACTAATTATATTATTTATTCGTGATAATTTAATCAGTAGGCATAAAGATCTTTTATCGATTAGCATGTTAAAGTTCACTATTCAAGCTTATATCATTTATTATTTTATTCATTTAATTTAGGGATTCTCAAGCAGGCTTCCTCAATGAAATTTTTTGTTAACCGAGATATTGTTCAATCATCCTGGTTTATTGATCATTATTACATATAGCGATTTTCTATGCAAAATGTAGATTTAAAATAGTCAGAACAACTCTAAAAAAAAGGCCTGCCTCTCTTTTTTTCATCAAAATAATGACTCGCTTTAGGAGTTTTTAAGCGTCAACCTAAATGCAATTTACTAATGATCGAAATAGTGTGCAAGGCAATTTCCGCTATTCTCATAGCATTTTAGATAAGAATGCTGATATAATGCTAAAATATGAAATTTTTTTTGGGTTTCCTCTTATTTCCATTAAAATTTTTAGTATAAAATGTAAAAATAGAAATCATTGACATCAAGAATGAGGACCCATGACAAAATTACTTGTGCGATCTCTTTTGCCAAGCCGGGATAAAAAAAAATAGTAAATCGAAATGACAAAATCAACACTTTTTATTAATAAAAAAAATTTTTGAATTATGTAATAATCATTGTCAAGTTGTGAACATTATTCAATTCACCTGCACACAATCACTAGAACTACACTTCCGTCTAATACTAACTTCGTGTAATCCCAACCCTAACCTTAATCCTATCTAACATCTAAATATAGCTAATTCTAATTACTTTCTACCTTTAATTCTATTATAGCCTACTATTAACCAACAAAAACCAATGCTTATGTTCGTGGCTGAAGTTAACACCCGACTGAAAATGAACTTCAATTAGCTAAAGTTGCACTTGACTAAAATTAGCCCCTAAAATTAAATAGTTTTGCATGCATTAGTTATCAATTTTAGGCGGGTGTAATTTTAGTCTACTGAAACCTCAGTCGGGTGTCAACTTCTTATATCAAAAACTCACTACCGACCATTGTCCAAGTAACTGCCGTTAATCGCAAAAGAATTACACGATAAATGATGACACTAGCAAATGTGACTCTGAAAAATAAAACAGTTATTAAAGACAAAACGAAGTTAACAAACTATAGCAAAAGTGCAAAGACACTTATGAATAGCGACACAATAAAAGCGACGACACCACAAGTGATGCCTCCAACTAATGACAACTCCAACATACGACAGATTCAACAATTAGTCGCCCAACAGCTCCAACAAAACAACAACTCCAACAAAACAACGGTCCCAATAAACGACGGCTCTAGTAAACGACGATTTAGCAAATGTGTTAGCATCAAAAATAATGCTACAAAAAGATGTTAAATTGTGGATTAGTATTGTAATAAAAAAAAAAAAAAAATTTATTTGTGTATGATATCGCATCAATTAAAAAAAAATAAGATTATGTATTACGATACTGTATAATTTTAATTAATAATAATATATAATTTGGTGACCTAAATTGATTTGTTTATTCCAATTTAGGAATCTAAAAAAAGGCCCATTCCACAAATTGGCTGATATGGTGAACCGACCTCTGATCCAGTATCAGTATGCCAGGAGGGAGATATATCTCCCGGGGAGATGCATCTCTCGTGGGAGATGCATCTCTCGCGGGAGATGCCTATAATTTCCCATTATTTTATAGGTTTAAAAATTCTGTGCACCTGCATAGTTGTGCACCATATAATCAACCAATCATATTGATTATATAAAAAGATAAGAAAGTGTTCGATCTTTGACCTGTCAACCAATCGATCTGCTGGGCTATCAATCTGTCAACCAATTAAATCACGAAATTTTAATAATATAAAATTTTCAAGTTTTTTTTTAACTTGATTTTTATACAAAAATTTTATTTAAAATACTTTTATTTACTATATATTTTTTTTTAACTCTTTGACAGTCTCATTAGTACCTTTATTTTAGATATTAGATATATAATATAACTAAACTATGTTAATTATTTATTATCAATACTATATCGATAGCAGGTCTGGCATCACTCGAATACTTTAAGAGCATTTTAATGTGACCTATCGCACTGCTTTACTAATAAGACAGACAATTTTGTCAGCCCCGTCAAAGAGCGACATAGGATTTCTCTTCAAATCCCTCTCATCTAGCGTCAATGGTGAGGATAACCAAACCATACAAGAAGAACATTTAGCTAAGAAAATAAAAGGATAATGAAAAAAGAGGGAAATCCACAAACCCTAAACGATATACCAAAAAACAAACAAAATAAAATGACTACAAAATGAAAGAAACGAAGAAAAATTTATCACTAATAACGGAAAGCTAACAAAATGAAAACAAACAATGAAAAGAAAAAAAAAAGAAACAAATAAGAAAACAGAAATAGAAGTAAACCTAAATCTGAAATCAACGATAAAAATTATATAATATTGCGCAAAGAAACGCCTCGCCAAAGTATTATATATACATAAAAAAGAAACTAAAAGAACATTCTGGAATTTAATCTCTGTAGATCTGCCTACTCCATTGCGACATGTCCCATTACGTGTCCATTTCTGTTTATCCACCTGCATGCCTTTTTCCCGATTAGGATAGGAACAACAATGCCGATCTTTTGGAGGAAGTACGCCGAATTTCCCACTTTTTGTCAAAAATTCCAGCAAAACTGACTTCTAGCGGGAATATGATAGTGGGTATATGGTTGAATAAGTTCTTGTAACCAAACACCTTAAAGAGAGTGATGAAAAACTCATTTTTCTTAGTTCACCGCCTAGCCAAGCTATAATCCTTTTGTTGACGAAAGTTTTCTTTTTTAACTTCCACCAGAATTTCTTGTACCAAGGGCACCCACTACCAGTTATTTTGTACAACTGACACTTCTGGCTTGCGTGCTGAATATATAAAGGAGTCCCCGATGACACAAGGAAGGTTGACCTTTATAAAAACTAGCATTACTAGCTGCTTCGTCTTTTACTAATGAAATTTTTTGTTTTTCTTTTGTTCAGAAATTTGTACAAGTAATCGATGGGAAGAGTTGTATTATATAATCTGTTTATTTACAATATTATGGGCAACCAATTATAATTATCATAGTAAAAAAAAAAAAATCCAGTCTCTAAATCCTTATTCCCGGCACCATTCCATGTTTTTACAAAACACAAATCTATAAGAAAAAAATTATTAGTGAAACAAAAAAATAAGCTATAAAATAAAAAGAACAAAAATAACCTCCTGGTATTTATTTTTTTGTACCAATTCCAGTTTCCAAATCTCTATATTTCTAGTGCTATTCTACGAAGCACAAACCTGAATGAAAAATTGCCAAAAAAATAAAAGAAAGAATTAGTACTTATCTTCTGTACTAGTTTCAATTCCAAATCTCCATTCCCAATAGCATTCCAGTATTTAACAAAACAAAAACCTACAAGAAAGTAAGGGTAGTAGAACAAAAAAAATATAACTAAAAAATGAAAGAACAAATAAAAAAAACTAGTACTTATCTTCTTATACCAGTTCCAGTTTCTAAATCTCTATTTTAGATGCTATTTTATTATTCTAGCAAAATACAAACCTACAAAAAAAATTGTTAGTGAAATGAAAAATAAACTGAAAAATAAAAAGAACAAACCCAAAAAACACTCAAAAAACTAGTACTTAACTTTTTGTACTAGTTCTGGTTTCCAAATTTTTATTTCCAGCGCTATTCTATAAAACATGAACCTAAATAAAAAAAATCACTAAAAAAAACAAAAGAAAGAACTGGTATTTATTTTCTATATCAGTTTCAGTTTCCAAATCTCTATTCCTGATAGTATAAAATAAGTTGGATTTTTCAATAGTATTTTTACTATGTCAAATTACAAATCAAAAAAATAAGATTTTTGATTTTAATTTTGAAATCCCAAATGATTTTATAAAAAAAAATAAAATAAAAAAAGTAAATGCAATTAATAAATTCTTATTTATCAAATTGCAATAATTTTGTAATATATTTGAAAGCTTACTAAATTTCTCGCTTATCTGAATTAAAACTCTTCACAACATTAAATGCAATTAATAAAATGGTTAAAGATAATTATTAGACTATAAAATATATATAAATAGCTTTGCAATATATTGCTATTAAACTTTTTAATTAAAAATTAAATATACAATAAGTAAATTCTAAATTAATTCAAAATCCTAATAATCTGGATAAATTTAAATTTTGGTTCAATTTAAGTATATTTAAAATCAATATCGATATACTTATATCAATTATTATAAAACGCACTTATGGTGTTTTACCACCATAGGTAAATTAGATTTACAAATCTGTGTAACAAAAACAAAAAATAAACTTTTATAAAACAAAAATAAATTTTTATTACCTTAGGGTTAGGGTGAGACCTGGGATGGGGCAAAGAGCATAGTTTATACCAAAATTTAGCAAGAAATTTTTATTAAAGCCCCAAAGGTGGTTTCATAAGCAAACTTTAGAGATATGAATGGTTTTTAAAAAATAAACAAAAAAACTGAAATTTTATGTTACACCTGATCTTAAATTTTGATTGGCTATTCTAATGGTTTTGTGTAACATGGTGTAAAACACCATAGGTGCGTTTTAGTAAAACTCTATTATATTATACTGAATATATATATATGCCCATGTATATAATATTTGCCATTAAAACAAGCTTAATTGATTCAAATATGAAAATTTGGTTATTTTATATGTAAAAAACTAGCACTAATAATTTTTGAAACAAAAAACTTGTAATTTTTAAAAAATTTTAAAATTTTGGTCACTTTTCAAAATTTTCAATTTATACAAAATTTTACTAAGTTAATCGATTTTTTGTATTAAGCAAAAAATGTTCTTCTTATCAAAATAGCTCTAGTTTCATAAAACTAAAAAAGAGTTGTCTTAATAAAATTTTGTGTATATAAATATTTGTCAAATCAAATCAAATATTTTGTTAATTTGAATTTGAATTAATTTGAAATTTCCGTATTTGAATTTGATTTGAGATCAAATATTTGATTGAATCAAATCGAATCTAATTGAATTGTAGAATTCTAATATGTAAAACATAAAAAAATCTACAGGTTCAGAAAAACAGCTTACAGAATAAGTGCTTCACTACTAGATAAGACTTAAAAACTTTTTCAAATAAATTTAAAAAAATAAAAAAAATGTATTTATAAAGACTGATTATATATTTGGTTTAGAATTTATACATAATTTAATTTTGGGAAGTTGTAGAAATAGTATATTATATATTATTGTTAAATTCTAAAATATTGCTGTGATATACACAATGTAAATTACTATTATATTTGAATATGCCAAATATGAAAAAACACCAAACTGAATTTTCTCAGTTATAATAAAAATTATTAACTTCGTAATATATAAATTTTATATAAAAATATAAAGCAAAAATTAATCTCAACTACAAACAAAGAAATATTATATAGTTACTATAAATTTGTGATACTAAAAATATTAATTAATAGATTTATATAATAATATATCTAGGTAGAAAAGACTAGATCTTATTTCTTAATATTTAATTAGTTTATTTATTGAAAATATTGTATATACTATTTACATTTCTGAATCTATTCCAAATATAAAAATAAATCAAAACTTTGTGATAGAGATCTAAAACATAGAGATTTGGGTAATGAAAATAAAATTTAATTTTTTTTCCTTTTTTTTTACTATAGTATCTTGCACTGAAGTTATATAGATAATATTATTACTGATTAATTCTTTATTTATTTTTTTTTAATCATTAATAACATGTTAACCTGAAAAATAAAATCTAGTTTCTATTAGTATTTAATATAAAATTATTTTTAATCCATATCTAAAAGTCCATCAAGTATTTTATATCTATAGTATATTTAGAGTACGGGGCAGGTCGGGTTTGACCCGAGATTTCGCGGGTCGGGTTGCAGTTGGGTCCGGGTCGGGTTCAAATTATAGACCCGTTATAAATCGGGTCGGGTTCAGGTCGGGTCTATTAAAGTATCGGGTCGGGTTCGGTTTCTGTTCATAAACCCGTCAAACTCATCAAACCTGATATCCTGGTCATGCTGATGTGCCCTTAATAAAATTTGATTGGTTGTGTTAAATCAGCCAGCTTTATACCAGAAACGGAGTGATATATATCACGAAGTGTATGGTTTATAGGCATTTTTAGTGTACATTGTAAACGTAAGAACTGATCCGGAATCACAAAGTATGTGCTATACAAATATCAACTAACACTAAAACTAATCTAAACAATACTCTAAACTACTAAACTCTACTAAACCCTAATGGTAGTAGGCACGAAGGAGGCGTGGAAGGACCCCGAAATATATATAGATAGGCAGGTATAAGTTTGCTTATTTTTGAGGTTTTTTATGCAGATCTTTTCTATTTATAGTAATTTTTTGCTTATTTTTAAAGTTTTTTTTTGCAGATCTTTCTTTTTTTAGTAACCTTATAATTAACCTGACCTATCTATGTATATTTTGGGGTCCTGGCATGAAAGACTTGGTCTGAGTATAGTTGTTAAACTAAACCATGTGATGCTAAATATTACTTGTCACAAAATACCACGATCTAAAAATTTTAATCTAATTTTTATTAAGATTTGATATGTGACAATTAGCATCACATGGTTTTGTCTAACAACTATAGGTCCGAGTAATTAGGGTCAAATAGAGCTCTTGATTACGTCACGAGGCTCTACTTCAGGATCACGTGTTTAGACTACTAACTCTATGCGAATTTGATTTATTGGGGTAATTAGAGGGAACTTTAAAGTCAGAAATATAGACTCTCTATGAGTCGAACTCTAATGAGTTCTACAGACTCTACTCTCCGAGTTCTTTTTATTAAAGCGAAAAGATAAGCTTTAAATATCTTTTGACCTCTACTGCGTACATAATGGCTGTGTTTGTTGTTTAAACTACTTCTACTATGCTCCTATATAAAATATACCAATTGTACGAAGGTAAACAGCCTCGTATGAATTTGTATGAACAGAGATGTCATGTTACGATATTGGACATTTGGACAATTTGGACATTTGGACATTTGGACAATGTTCAATTGTCCAAATAATTTTGATTGGACATAGTAGCTTTTTTTATTGGACATTAAAAAAAAACTAATTTAATCTTGATCTAAATTAAACTTAATTCAGTCCAGGCCAATATTTACTATTATAAGATATTTTTAATTTATAGTATATTTTAAAAGTATACTGATAATAATAATAATTATTATTATTATTATAAAAATATGCATATATATACACATATATTCATACTACTAAATCAATTTAAATTCTATTTTACTTACAATATTTACATCTGATATTGGCTAATGAAATATAATTAATCAAACAGAATTTTAGAAACTGTAAAATTTATTGTATTTCAAAAAGAATAATGACAATAGTTTTAAAATAAAGACATATTATAAAAGAAAACACACCAACATTGGATATAAATAATTTTTTAATTGCAAATAGTTATTACATAGTAAAGTCTAAATTCTGCTATGATAATCGATAATTGATGCTTAAGTAAACTTGTTTGGAAGACTAAAATATATATATACTGTACTAAAAGTTTTATCAATATTGAAGCAATTTTATTATTTGACTTTTATTTTTAAATTCTATGAATATAAAATTTTAATTTTTTGTTGAATGTAAAAATTAAAACCAATTAATAAAAAATTCTCCAATTTTGATAAAAAGTTTAAAGAATATGTATTTTGATCTTCTGAATAAGTTTATTTAAGCAACTATAATCGATTTTACTATATAGTAACTATTGTTAATCATGAGGTAGCTTATTTTCAGATCAAAGTGATTTTGAGTTTTTTGACAAGGATAACTTATTTTTAGCTTTTGGTATTATATTATTAAAATTGGCTAATAAAATTATTAAACAATTGGACATATGTCAAATTGACAATTTGGATATATATCCAATAACTTTACAATTTATTTGGACATTGTCCACCTAAAGGTCCAAAAAATTATTTGGACATTTGGACTATGTCCAAAGTCCAAATGTCCAATTGTCCAATTAAATTTTATTTGGATATTGTCCAATGACAACTCTGTGTATGAATGCCTTCATACAAAATTGTATGAACGACTTCGTTCAAAATTGAACGATCTACAAATTCGAATTTGTACGAATAACTGTGCCACATACCAGCAAATATGCTAATACTAATCTGCTATTCACGAAAAAAAATTTTCCCAGGTTACAATTTACCCGTTCACAACATCCGCAAAATTTCATATTTGATTGGCAATGTGTTAAATGCAGTAAAACAGGAATAGTTTGCTTAAACATCACGAAATGCATCACATACTACCATATTGTATCTTGTATGAGATTGTTACCATACATAATAGCTGAAATCAGTCCACAAGATTACATAACGATAATGTCATGAGGAAAATTCTGATGTGCTAACTATGCATTTCAATATATAGTACTGTATAAGATTTGTTTAACTAACGAACGTTCAGCTTAGCTTTTATTTTTATTCAATTAAAGTGAATGATGATCAATGCTTTATTTTATTATTGTCCTTCGGAATTGAACTAACCAAATATATATTTACTGTCAACTATCTTCAGAGCTTATTCCGAAGCCAGTTTTATTGCACAATGGGTCAAACCAAAGCCTATGAGCTGCAACTTAAGCATATCAGCTGCAACTGAATTGCATAGCTTCAGATTAAACTATATTATTGAAGCCACGACTTGTATTATGGCTAGAGCATGACTTGGCTATGGTAAATAAGCTTTGCATTAAATATTATTATGTTGCTACAGTAATAATAATTTTAAAAGCAATATAGTATTTAAAGAAGCCATACAAGCATTAACAGTTCTAAAAATCTTTAATGGGTTGAAATTGGTCTACAAAATTCCTTGTCATATAATGTCAGGATTTATATTTCAATTAAGTAGTTTCTTATTTACTCAATTGAACATTGTCATCCAATATACGTATTAATTAATTTTTCGTTTCAATTTTATTCATATAATTTAAGGTTCTCTTAGGCACATAAATTATAGATCGGAACTCAATTTTTAATTTGTGGAAAGTAGTTCAACCTGGTAAGTAGGTTTATTATTGTTAGGGTTCGGAATGGGCCGGGTCAGGCTGGGTTTCTCAAAATTTAGGCCCAAGCCCAAAGAAATTTTATAACCCAAGCCCGAGCCCAGCCCGGTAAAAAATTACTTGTTTGGGCCTGGTTTGGTCACTTTAAAACTATGCCTGTCCCAACCTAACCCGACCCAGCCCGGTGATTATATGTATAAAAGTGGATGTCACCGGCACGCCTATAGGATAACTTTCTTGTAATTGATTGATCACGTAAATGAAATTATTAATCATACAGCATTATTAATTTCGTATATGTACTAACTAAAAACCTTGAATTCACATAATACGTACATATGTACATGACAACTCGGTATTAGAAATAGATTAAACGATTTAATACGATTTAATTTAGACAGACCATCAACTTTTTATTAATAGTTTCCCTTGCTTTTCCCCAACAATCTCTCTATATCCACTGTCTGCACTTGCTCGCATTTGGCCTTGTCGGGTTTTTCTTGAAACATAGTCGGAACCTGAAAAGAGGGTTTGAGATTATGAACTTTGCTTGATAAGGAAACAATTACTACCACTTTATTTTGCTCGTTTTGCTTGTTGTTGGAGACTACCACCACTAAATGCCTTTCACTAATTTTATCATTTTTCTGCTCGTGTCCGTAGGCATCGTCCAAATTAGTGTAGTAAACTTCACCTCATTTAATTATTTTATTCACCTGCTGCATCTTTTCACTCATCTGGTTCATTGACTCAAATCTTGGTAATCTTTGGCTAGTTGTTTTTCAAAATCTTTTTCGGTTCTAACTTTTTTTTTTTTGTTAAAATGATAATCAATTAACTAGCGCTGATTTTTTAAAAAATCAAGCTAAACAACTAAAAGCCAAACAAAAACAAATCACCACTCTCCAAACCCAAAAAATAGATAACTTTGCTTTATTTGCCGTACACGTATAAATTATAATAAATTTTTTTATTAAACATCAAACATAGAATCATAATACGTATCCCACAATATATAATAAAACTATCTTAAATATAGACCACGAATAAATAAAATAGGATCTGTTATTACTTAGAAAGAAAAATTAAACATAAGTTTTTTATTGTGCTCTTAAAATAGTACTAAGAACTGGGCATTAATTTTAGGACCCGAAATATAACTACTTACTAACATCTCTTCATATCTAAGTAAAGCTTCGAACGGCATAAACTATTTCAATTTAATATTATTATATATTTTAAACTCTTTTTTCAAGCAAGCTAGTTACGTTTTTGTGAGCTAATTAGAAACTTTAACACATAATATTTATTATACATTACCATTTTTTTAGTTAAAATTCATCTCTAATTGAAGTATACCTGGGTAAAGTAAATCCCAGAGATACCTAAGATACTTAAAGCTTCGTTTGCGACAAGTCTTCCATAGTATCATAAATGGGTTATTTTTGAAAAAAAATTTACTAAGTTAGGGGGTAAAAGTACTAAATAAAATTGACCAATCACGAGAAAGTTACCCTATAGGGTCCACAGGCCCATATCCAAAACTTGACACAAACTCGGTATTTAATAAACCCGGTCTAAACCTGACCCACTTTATAAACGGGTCAAAATTTTGGACCCGGCTTGACCCAAACCTGGCCCAACCCGCAAACCCGCGGGTTTAGCCCGGCCCATTCCGAACTCTAATTATTGTGATAAAAAAAAAGTTTGAAGCCATCTTTTTTTGGTCATAGACTTCAGCAAAGTTATAGCAGTGATCACTTCAATTAATCGTAGTACTTATGAATAATCTCGATAGCTATCTATGAGCACTATTAGTTTAAGTTTAGTGATTATTCAATGGTTTAATTGGTCTAAGTATTTGATATGAGCTGTTCACATCTTATTTAAATTCTTATCCAATTACACAGGTTGAATCAATGAATATTGAGTGCATACAGGAAGTCAAGTTTTCTATATATCTGCCAAATACTTGCTAAATATCAGCAGCATTTTGGCAGTATATTGGTAAGATATCAATCAACCCATATAATAACTATTTTATTGCACGGTGTCTAACGTACAATCCCATGCCAATAAGTAAATGAAAAAAAGCACAGGTTGTTATATAAGGCCCGTGCAATAAAAAACTATTTCTGTATTATGATTGCTTCACAGGTCATTGTAACAATACTATTAGCATTATTAAATTTCATTCGAATGCTCATCAACATGTTTAGTGTGTCAATAATTTTTGACAAAAAGTATAAAAAAGGCACTATATATTAATTAGACTTTTATAATAAACATATTGCAGCATATATAAAAAGAAGATCAATGAAAGTTTTTCTAAACAATTCATTTTCAGAACAGTCAATTTGTTTAAAGTCAGATAATGTGATGTATAAGTGATAATACATTTCAGAATCGCTGCTATGCTACACCTAATGATGTGCTATTTATATAATGTCTGAATTTTTTTAGCGTCAGTACATACAGTACGTACAGTACATATAGCTGTATAGTGTGTATAGTATGTGAAATATGGATAGCACGCATATGATATATAAATTACCTATACAAAATTTTGCAAAGAATAAATTTGCTTAGAAAATAAAAGCCGGTTTCATAAGGGAAAATTTATGATATGAATAGTTTTATGATTTGTTCTAGAATATTCTAAAAATTTTTTTGCATACTGTACTATATGCGGCACATCACTAGCTACACCACACATAAAATGGTTGGGTAAGGTTGGGTCAGTCAGGTTTGGATCAGACCCGACCCGAACACGACCCGAACCCGATAAAAAATTTTTGTAACGAGTCGGGTTCGGGTCGGGTTTTAATCAGGTCCGGGTCGGGTTTAAGTAAAACCGATCTGTCTAGTCCTGTCCCGTACCCTAAGTATATTGCTCAAAATTATCAAAGGATATAGGTAAATGGGTGATTGAAATGTTTTGAACTTAAATCAATATTTTGATTATTTTTAAGGATAGAGTAAACGTAGATCATTTATCATATGGGCTTGGTGCTACAAAAAGGGGTAAATTGACAATTTTTCAAAAATAATTTTTTTTATACAAATCAATTTAAATAAGATTTGGAACATTTTTTACTTAAAACACAAAAGCCGTTATATTAATAAATTTTGTAGTATAGCTCTTTAAAGTTGGTATTTTCTTATAATTTATATATATTGGCTAATCCAAAGAATTGCCGATATCTCTTGATCTACTGGCCCGTTTTGAATAATTTAGCTATCAAAATGTTCGTCTCATCGAGACAAACATTTTGATAGCTAAATCATTCAAAACGGGCCAGTAGATCAAGAGATATCAGCAATTCTTTGGATTAGCCCATATAAACATAAAATTGATTTTATAAAGATCTTTTGTTTTGTCAATTTACCCCCTTTTTGCAGCACCAAGCCCATATGATTTTAGTAGTACAATAAGATTTATATAGAAAATAAAAATGTGCTACAAATAAAACTTTTTACGATTGTTATTAATTTAGCCAAAAATTTTATCCCTTAAACCATAAATTTTAGCGTACAAATATAGGCGCTAAAATTTTAAATCTTTAGTATCTGATCTAATTTTGTCAAAATTTAATATATTTAAAAAAAATTTTATAAAATAATATTTGAAAATAAGGATTATAAAATAGTATTGTTTATTTTTAGTTTATAAGAAAAAAAGTAAACTTGTCTATATACTAAAAATCTTACAAATTTGAAAAAAAAATTTAAAAAAATAAAATTTGTCTTTACTCTTTGACAAATTTTTTATATTTTAATATTTAACCTTATAATATTAATAGAAGTTTATAAAATTGGTTATAAAAAACAATTTTAATTAGTAAAATTTTTAAATTATATAAATAAAACAATAACTTTAATTAGTAGCAAACCTCTTTTTATAGACAAAAACATATAAAAGTTTGGAAATTTTTAAAAAAATTTTATAGTAAAATTTTAGAATTGGTTAAATTTGATATTAAATATTTTTAATAATATTAAATTTAAATTATAAATTTTATAAGATATTAATTAAATATAACTTAAATTTTTATTTTAGCTTAGAAATAGGGTGGTCCAAGTATAATAAAATTTTGAGCAATTATAAAAAAAATATTTTAGCATACAAATATAGGTGCTTTACGGTTTAAGGGATAATATGTAGTACAAATACTCTTTTTATAATATTAAAATTTTAATAAATAGGGAATAGAAATTTGTCACGCCCTGATTCGGCCAATCAAATCGCACGATTTTGTAGGCAAAAAAATTTATTTTTTAAAAATTCAAAATTTTACTAGTAAAATGTAAAAATAAATAAGCGATATTAAAGCATATAATGTAAAATTTTATTCTGAACAACTTTTTCTAAGTCATAAAGATAAATTATCTTAGTAAAAAAGAATGTTTTATAAGAAAAATCAAAAATTTTGAATGTTAGCACATATAAACCTTTTTTTTACTAATATAAATCTATCTTTACATTTAAGAATTATATGTAAAATTTTATGCTAACCAATTTTTCTAAGTTAAAAAGGTAGATTGTTTTAGTAAAAAAAAAGTTTTATATGTGCTAACTTTGGAAATTTTTGATTTTTCTTATAAAACATTTTTTTTTACTAAGACAATCTATCTTTATGACTTAGAAAAAGTTGTTTAGAATAAAATTTTATGTTATATGGCATGCTATTTTATATAAATTTTACACTTTATTATATAAAATTTTTAATTTTTAAAAAAAAAATTTTTTGCCTATAAAATCGTGCGATTTGATTGGCCGAACCAGGGGGTGCAACATGTTGCGGGTGCGACAAATTTATTTTCCCTAATAAATATAGTATTTGAAAAAATTATACTTCTATATGTCGTAAAGTTTCCTAAGTCGGCTCAAATTTTCCTTAGTTACACAAAATAATTTATATTGTTTACAATCGTGATTGGTCAATTATCTGATTTCATATGATCACAACATGATCACTATTTAAAATGATCTACATTCACCCTACCCTTAAAGAAGAATTTTAAAAGGGAACTATTTTTTATACCCCAAATTTATTATTTTGTACCTTTTGTTTTTTTTTAAACTTTGAACAAAGATATCTTAATAATAATCAGGCCAAATTTAACAACCTTTTTTTTTAAATTCTATAGGTTTGTAGAATTTAAACAAAAAAGGTTATCGAATTTGCTTTAGTAGTTGCAAAGATATCTTTGCTCAAAGTTTGAAAAAATCAAAACATCTATTAAAACAAACTATGCAGGATTTTTTTTATTTTGAGTAAAGATATTTTAGTAACTACTAGGCCAAATTCAATAGACTTTTTTATATTTGAATTCTATAAATCTATAGAATTTAAATAAAAAAAATTTATTAAATTTGATTTAATAATTACAGAGTTATCTTTACTCAAAGTTTTAAAAAAATTCAAACCATATATTAATACAAAAGCTGCACCAAAATTTTTTTTAAACTTTGAGTAATAATATTTTAGCAACTATCAAACCAAATTCAATGAACTTTTTTTATTTGAATTCTATAAGTTCATAGAATTCAAATAAAAAAAGTTCATTGAATTTGGTTTGATATGCTAAGATATTTTTACTCAAAGTTTAAAAAAAATTTTGGTATAGCTTTTGTTTTAATATATATTTTGAATTTTTTTAAAACTTTGAATGAAAATAACCTAGTAACTATTAAGTCAAACTTAATAAATTTTTTTTATTTGAATTCTATAGATTTATAGAATATTATATATATAGTTTTTAGTGGATTTATGCATTTTCTAGTGATTCTTTATCAAATTTGCATTATTCTCTGGTGAGTTTTTTTTTCTTAGTATTTTTTGTATTTATTTTTTTTTAGTATTTCTTTGCTTATTTTTTTTCTTGACATTTTTTGTGATCACTTCTAACTTTTTTTTTCTTGTTTTTAGGTACTCTTCTAGTAAACTTAATATTATTATTTTGGTAATTTTTGTTACATTTTGTTATTTTCTGGAGAGTCTTGTTTTTTTTGATATTTTTTGTATTTACAACTAACTTTTTTTCTTGTTTTAAATGTTCTTTTAGTAAACTTAGTATCATTATTTTCTGGTAATCTTTATCAACTTTGTGTCATTTTCCGATAATTTTTTATTGACTTTGCATCATTTTTTGGTAATTCTTTATCAATTTATATTATTTTATAGTGAGTTTTGTTTTTCTTTCTTTCTTTCTTTATGATATTTTTTGTATTTATTTTCTTTTTTTTAGCATTTTTATATTCACTACTAATTTCTTTTTTGTTTAAGGCATTTTCTAATATTTTTATATTTAGGTAAACTTGTATTATTTTTTGGTGATTCTTTGGTAGATTTGTATTATTCTTTGGTGATTTTTGTTTTTTTTGTGTTTTCTATGTTTATTAACTTTTTTTTTTGTTTATATGTTCTTTTAGAGTTTTTTTTTTGGTATTTATATGTTCTTTTAGAGTTTTTCTTTTTGATATATTCTTTTAGAGTTTTTCTTTTTGGTGATTTTGGATTTTCTTGTATATTTTTATACTCTCTACTGACTTTTTTATAGATGCTATACTTTTTCTAGTGTTTTTTTTTGATAATTTTGAATTGTTTAGTTTTTTTAGATTTTTTTATTATTATTACAGTATTATTAATAAAAATATTATCATTATAATGTAATTATATTACACAAATTAGTAAAATAAATAAATTGCTTATTGATTTATATGTTAATATCATATATTTAATGCTGTCACTAATTGCAATAAATAAATTTGCTCATAAAATTTTATTAAGTAATAAATTGACTATCAAAAATTGATTATGTGATCATGCGCTTGCCTGATTTAGATCAATTGATTACATGGAAACATAATTAATTTTTAATGGTTTATTATGAGTCATTATGGTAACAGATTACCTTAAAATAATACCTATAAAAACTTTATATATTTAAAATAATAATCAGGGTATGGCGACTTAGGGAAGTTGTTAAGTTGTCACCCCCAAGCGGCAGGTCTAGAGTTCAAATCCCACTGGAGACGATTTAGAAAAATAGGCCTGTGTACCGGTAACATTTATTCGATGATCGGTTGGGTACATTACCTGTAGTCCTTGGTTACCATCTTGAATGGGAGCTTTCGGGCGAAGTTGTGTTTTGTGATACAGACAAATCCAAGGAACTGGAATATTTGAAACCTGTTTGGCAAGACCTGAGTAAGGAGGTAATGAAGATCTTCGACAATACTGCGGATCCGGAATTTGAGACCGAAGAACTGGATAAACACCCCAGGGCAGGTGGGGCAACAATCTGGCCGCCGGAAAACCGGAGGAAAAGGTCCTATATTATAGAATTAGGAACCAAGAGAAGTTAACCAAAAAGGCACCTAAAGCTGAGGTACAACGACCCATCCGAGCTAACTGGTTTGGTAGTTTGGGAGGGATCAGTTATAGAACTGGTGATGCAGGTATCGGAATCGGAATGAACCTTGCAAGGGCAAGGATACTGTGTGGTTTAATGGTTAGCCCTGACTGCTAGTAGTGGCCTCGGCTATTGCAAAGGTATTCAATACCTAATCTAGAAATGTGTGGAACATAGAAAGATTAGGGGGTTGTACTACACCCTCCCTAGGGTAATCCGGCAGTTGGAATGCTACTAGATTACCTATAGAATTAAGGTGCAAGTAGTATGGCAAATGTCGATCTGGGTGGTTTTCAATTGAAGCAGCACAAGGTTATGTGTAGGTGTGATTGCGGTGGGTGATACAGGACAGGAAACACCAGAGAGTTTAAATGGGTAATCTCCTAGTTAGGTTACAGGTACGGCGTATAGTGTAGAACCTTCAAGCGGACTACTTAAAATAGGCAACCAAAAGTTGCACGTGTGGCTATATGTACTCTTATCTCATTAACCAAGAATGTATTATCTAAAAAACCTAATAAAAATCCACTTGCATGCAACATTGCAATTTAAAAAAAAAAATAAAAAAAATAATAATAATCTGTATTTGTATAATTAAAATTTATATAAATAAATTTTTTTTATAATCATTTAAAATTTTAATATATTTTAAAAATCTATATATATATTACTATAAATAGGTGTCTGTTAAAGCTAGGTACCTTTATATAATAATCTATATTCTGTATAAATTGCATTATTGATATCTATATAATCTGCTAACTTTAACTGCATCAAAATATAAACCTAAATTGTATCTAGCTTTAACGTTCCTCTATATATGGAGAGAAGTTAGTAGAAAAAGAACAAATTTATTAGATAAATTTGTTCTGTTTTCTACTGACTCTCCTCCATATAGTAATTTATTTACTAAATTTGATAGATAAAAATTACTAATATCAGAAATTTTAATTTTTTCATTTTAAATAAATTTTAATAATTTTATTTAAAAATATCAAAAAATATTACTTTTACTAAAATGCATCTATAGTGTTTTACACTATGTTATACAAACTATTAGAATAGCCAATCAAAAATTAAGATTAGATATAATATAAAATTTTGTTTTTTTGTTTATTTTTTAAAAAAAACATCACATCTCAAAATTTTGCTTATAAAACTACCTTTAGTGCTCTAATAAAAAAATTTCCTGCTAAATTTTGTATATACTAATGTCCTGATAAAATCCCAAACCCTAAAGTAATTAAAATTTATTTTTTATTTTTGTTACACAGATTTGCAAATCTAATGCACCTATAGTATAAAACAATTGTAAAAATATATAGTTGTAAAAAATAATTATTAATAAAATTTAGAAATAATCTAAAAAGTGCACCTGTGCACTTTGTGCCCTATGCTCTCTAATGTACTAGTAATAATTTTATCTTAAGTTGGGTTAGAGCTAGAGTTAGGTCTCACCTTTAACATTTAAAAAAAAAAAAAAAAAATTTAATATTTTAAAAACTATCTAATAAAAACAGCAAAAATTTTTTTATAGAATTATTATAGCTACTATCTGCTATATTTATACATATTAATTTTAAATAATAAATTTGAAAATAATTTAAGATATTGATCTAAGTACAAAACTTTTCAATCACCCCACGTATTTTGATACATTTGAATTTTGAAGAATATATATCGATGGTAGAGAGTGAACTAGATACTTGATAATGATATAACCATTTAGAAAAAAACATAATATATATGTACTAACAGAATTTATTAATTACCCCTAATCATTAATCACAACACTCACAATACTTACTGACAACATGTATCAAATAAACGTGTGCTTTATCCATAGACACATTTTCTAGTAGCCTATTCAAAATTCGCATAGAATTTTGGCACAATTTAATAAAGGTGCTCTTCTACCATACGAAAACTAGACAATAATTCTTTCGTGTTACTTCTTAATTATTTTGAAAACTCCATTAACTTTGTGTTTTTTTTTTTGTATCTGGTGTGGTTAGCTCAATCCTAAACAAAATAAACAGAGAATTAACAATTAAATGGCTCAACATTTCAAAATTACAATTGATCTTACCATCCAATGCCTACTATATCTTGATGCTTCTAAATAATCGATTTAGAATGTACACAGTAGTATCTATCGCATATGTTCTTTCATGGTCAAGGTTATTTGATTCAATTCTGAATGGCGCCTCTAGATGGACGGAACTATTTATAAAAAGAATTGGTTTAAGTCATCTGTTAGTGAATTATTGAAGATTTTAATAATATTTTAATAAACACTTACAAATGCGTTAAAATCTGCTGAGCAATATCATGAGCTTCATGACATGGCGATAAGGGTTTAAGGAACAAACGACACCAGACCAAAATTGGAATATTTAACCTATCACAAACATCCTCAGTGAATTGGTTTATATTTTTGAAGAACTATATTGAGCCATTCAGTTTGAATTTCATTAAATGTATTAGTAACTTGTTTGAAAATTTCATCATTAGATAAATCAATAATATAATTTAGTGATATAGACGATAAACAATCTTTACCAGATTTCCTATCTTCTTTTTGTTGTGAAATTAAAATCACAAATAGCTTATTACGAATGTCAACCTCAACCTAGAAAGTTAAATAAGAATGAACATAACTATTATGTAAAATTATTATAAAAAAGAAATAAAATTAGCAAATACTAAAATACCGTGAAAGACCTGGATTTCTCCTTCACCTTGTTTGATTTCAACTGGTTCCGAGTCATAAATGGTTTCCACAGCCTCAGATATTGAATGTGGTAACGGTGTAGTGGCTTGGCAATTTTTTTTGGAAGTAAATTTTTTAGAATCATCGTCCTGAAGTATTAAAATAATTAAAATAACAAAATATTGGTTCCGATGATTCTCTATGTTACCTGAGAAAATGCAGACATTTTGTTAATTATTATTATTTTTTTTTGGTACATATCCTGTGTCAAAGACTTTGCTGTCCACACTTCCAACTACCCCTCCATTTATTACAGACCCATTTAAATTCTCTTTAATTGATTGGCGAATATTAATCTGCTTCTTTTGACGATTTTTCTCCCATTCACTTGCTTTTTTACGGTCAGGACCCTCGTATGAAAAAAAAAAAAAAACAAACAAAAATTAGTAATTACAATTCTTGATTAACAATTTTAAATCCCACCAGAGCATAGTCTGCCTAGAAAGCCAACTATGTTCAATGGGTCCAGTACTGGAATCAACTAGAAGTCTTTTCGTGCCAGATAACCTAGAAAGTTATCCGCCCGCCAGTACCAGTTTCGTGGCTCAGCTAAAAACCTTGAATGAGCGGCAACCTAGAAAGTCCCCGTTCACGCCACTTTGTTTACTTTTTTTTTCAAATAATAACAACTTAATTTCACTTAACTTTCTTATAGTTGTCAAGAAGCTGTTGTGCTCTTTCAACCCTTTCTCCCTGTTGATAGTTAACAATGCCTTCGAGGCTTTTAGTATATCTGTCTACTTTACATCAAACGGTTCAGTATCGCACTCATTTAAAAAACCCACAATATTCCAATCTGAGGACTCTTATTAAAATCTTTGTGAATATCATTAGGTTTGGACATTTTATCGTTATTGAGTCGGTTAGTGTATCAGTTTTGTAGAGTTTATCTGATATGATTATCACATTGCACGTGTATGTTTTTGTTACCAAAGTACTAATAAGGTAAAAAGACAGAATTTTTGCAACCCATCCTAAAAAATTTCGCTACTATTTCGCCAGCCAATCAGATTTCGAGATCAGGTGTAACGATAAATCAACCCTATGAAACTGCTTACTGCGCACTAACAAAAAGTTTTCCTTGCGAAATTTTGGTATTAATAAAGCTCTTTCTAACCTAATTTAACTAACCCTAATTTAACTGCGAAAATTTTTTAGCGAAATTTTTTAAGTTGGTGACGCTAGGGTCTTAAATTTATGCACACATCGTATTTGATACGAACTTAATCGGAAAAATGACACTTTATACTTGTGCCCGTCTCACCAATAAGTTAGGGTCATTTTTTTATGTTATATGCTACAGTCAACTTTTATTTTATCTAACGCGAATTATCACATTCATATCGCCTATATATTCCATCAGCTACTTTCCATCCTCTAAAGATTTTGGAAGTTCATTATCGGCAACATGTTTCACCTATAGCACATGTGCTTGTTGCACTGGAGTGCGCGGTATACTATGCAAATCAAAATTATATGTGGATTCCTTATTTTTTAAATAATCGATGATTTTAAGTGATTATTAATAGATGAACTGCGTAATATATTTTTTATATATAAAATCGTGCTTCACTTCTTTAGATGCATGGTTGTTTATCTTTTCTTAGCTGGAAAATTTTACAACTAAGCGATTCTTGCACACAAGATTACGAGATTTTTTTTCGCCATTTATTGGAAACCAACTTTTTTTCTGTCTTTTTTAAAAGCAAATTTTTACTCAAATTAATCGAAGGAAATTAAATAAACTGGTAATTCTTTCAACTAAAACATAAATTTTGCTTCGTAACTTTGTTCTTTGGAACTTAATACTTACCTATACAAAATTTGGATTCGAAGCAATCAATTTTAAAGGCTGTGCATCTAAATAAAGGTTTGAACTTGGTTTTGATATACATATTATACAGGTCACACCAATTCGGTGCCGGTTTATACGAGTTTAAAAAACATCTACCGGTTACAGGAAATGAATGAAGCCCTTGCTAGTATTGGTTTTCTATACTATATTGTCTGTTAAAGTTTTGACATTGGGCCCTTTATGATTCACAATTAAAAATATCGATTTTAAATTGAGATTTTTTTTTTAATAAGAAAAAAATAATATATATAATAATAATAAAATAAGCAAATAAATAAATAAAATAAAGAGATGAAATATCAAGACCATACAAACTAAAATTTTAAAATACCAGTCGGCTTTTTTAAAAAAAGTTATATATAAAAATTTTATAAAAGTTTTTTTTTAAAAAAATCTACTTGGTTACTAATATACATAAAAAAATTTTTTGTTTTCAAATTTTGACCCAGCCGGTTTTAATAATGTATGGCTTTTATGCTTATAAATTTTTATATGATATAACGTAATCTTATATCAGATTAACCTTAAATTTATTAGTCTCACCTTTTTTTTAATTAGTAAGATAGCTTAAGTTTGTGGATTGCAATATTCATAATTATTCTAAAAACAAAAAAAAAAACACTTTACTCCTATAAATGTTAATTGTAAATTGTACAAGTTTAGAGCATTGACCATAAACAGAGGAATATTCTATTTTCAGTCAAATTATTTCTAAAAATCTTAAGGTGCGATTCATCTAAAGACATCCAAAATCGTCCAAGATCTTGTTACATACAACTATAATTTACACAGTGACTTTGTTTGATTTGATGCGGATAAATGTAAATTAATGTTAAAATGTTTCAAAAGTTAAATATAACTTATATTATCTTAGACGGTTTATAAATAAAAGTGGTTCTATCCCGACCAGTTTTTGTTGTACCATGTTAGCGGCTTTGTCCATTTTATCTGCATTATACAAATATAATGATTATTTGCACCTCCGAAAGCATCTTTGTTTGTTGCAGACGTCATCTTTGTTTATTGCAGACAGCAACATCCATCACTAAATTATTTAGCAATGGTGCTCATTTATTTCTTTCTGGCGTATGTTCGGTGTGATGCAAATTTCTTTATCGTAAACTGTAAAATTTAACGCTAAATTATCTAGCAATGGTTCTCATTTATATATTTCTGGTTTACTTCGGTGTGATGCAAATTTCTTTATTGCAAATTGTAAAATTTAACATTAAATTATCTAACAATGGTGATCATTTATATCTTTCTGTCTTAAGTTCGGCGTGATGCAATTGTCTTTATTGCAAACCGTAAAATTTAACGCTAAATTATCTAGCAATGGTGCTCATTTATATCTTTTTGGCTTACTTTCGGTGTGATACAAATTTCTTTTTTAAAAGATTATGACTAATTATTCATCGTGGTAACATCACCTGCTACTACAAATTTTTATTAAGTTAAATAAATTCAAGGTTAGGGAAATGTTACGCATTACGAAATTTATTAAATGTTAAATAAATTTAAGATTAGGGTTTAAATTGGTAAGGTTAGAAAACTTATAGTTACATAGTAAAATATTGAGTTCTTTAGTTTTTTTTTCGCTTTGTTGATCCAATTGGCTTTATGCGACTAGGTGTGCATCCACTTATTTGCGCGGGTAATACAAACTCCTGCTGAAGAGGAAATAGCCAATCGGAGAGTGCAAATTTTGACCATTCAGGATAAGCCCGACGAAGAATTCGACGCGTAAAAAAAGAAAAAAGCGAAAATATGCAAAAACCGATGGTTAAATCGAACTTAGTGCACTAATTAAAAATGACGGAATGAAGTTTTACATATGGGAACCCCCATAGCAAAACAAACCATTGGGCAAAAAATTTTGATTTTGTAATTTTATAAAAATTGTATTCCTATTACTCTAATTCTTCGAGAAATTGAGTTTTTAAAAAAATTTTTTTTTTTGCCCAATGGCTTGTTTTGCTGTGGGCATCCCCATATAATAAACATCACTCTAATCCTATGGCCTCTAACGTTAAGGCCCTAGACCTAAAATTTTATCTCACGCACTAAGTTTATTTACGAAATCAGATTTCCTTTTTGGTTTGTATTACCCGCGGTAAGAACAATTCGTGCTACCTCCGATCACGTTACAATATAATATGATGAAACTTATTGGCAAAAAATGCAATTTCAATAATATATATATAAATAATAATTATCATTTAAGTTCCATTAGCGAAACCCATTAAATATAAAAAAGTAAATTACTCTTGTCGTGACGTGTTACACGTAAACAGAAACAAAAAATTGCCACTAATAAAAAAAAAAGTAAGAAGTACTGAAGTACTGGATAAAGGCCTGAGCTAATAATAATTGAATCACTAATACGCTCTTTTTTTTTTTTTTTTTATTGACGTTTAAGTATATAAAATCACACTAGAATTTTAAATAAGTTTGTATAATCTTAACGTATATAATTTATGATGTAACGATTCACATCCAATTCTTGTAATTCTCGCCCAATTCCAATCATGTCATCAAATCATTTTATTATGATGCCCTTTTTTTTGTTTGTTATATTCTTATATTATGACCCTTTTTTTTTTGCGTAACTACATAATGAGTGCACCGCAAATTTTTTTGAATAAAAGATTTGCCCTATTAAAAATAAAACCGCCACAGAGTGTCCTCTTTAAGGTGGGAAAAGAATAAAAGAAAAACTAAACAAAGTTTATCTATCGCGTCTTTTTTTTTTATTATTTAAACTGACTGTTCGATATGAGTAGTGGTACTCTCGCGGGCTCAACAACAACCACCACCAGTCCAACTGCAATTCCCACTACAAAAGATCGCGCTTTAGCATCGTGCGATTCATGTAGTCGTCGGAAAAAAAAATGTGTTAAAGATGGCAATAAACCATGTTCAGACTGTGCAAGACTAGGTGTACCTTACACCTTTGACAGACCCAAGAACGATAGAAAAAGTGGCTTTTCTCGAAAAAGTAAGGATGCATTATCAAAACTCATCAAAAAATGTATCCCTTACACCGTCTTACAGGCAAATTTGCCTACCAGTCACCCGATATGGGGATATCTAAAGCAGAGCGGGCTCTTTCTTATTGATTAATTTTTGGTTAGGGTCACTTTAGATTATTCGAAATGTCTTCAAAGAAATGAGTATCTTGCTAAAGAAAATGCAATTGCCTCTTTGGATGTAAATGGGTATGACTAAATAAATAGCAATTGCTTCTTTAGATGTACTTCAAAAAATCTCTGGTGCTGGCGTTATTAAGATCACATAGAACCCGATCTAAATGAAGAATGGAGAGAAATAGAACTTGATTCACGAAAATTCAGAGTTTCATCTCTCGGAAGAACTCAGTTAGCAGATGGTGTAATCACCCAAGGTTCATTGCATATAGGTTATCGAAAAATCGCTCGAGAAGGATATCTTGTTCATCGTTGGTTGCATTAGCATTTTATCCCAAAGAAGAAGGAAAAAAATATGTAAATCATATTGATGGGAATACTATCAACAACAAATCATCTAACCTCGAATGGTGTACACCGAAAGAAAATGCTCAATATACGGTACGTCTTGGGCTTGGGTATCAGCGTGCTATCAAGCAGATTTTAGATAACAGCTCTTTCCAAGAATTTCCATCCTTAGCTGAAGCATAGCGTATCACTGGAATTAAAAGCTCAAATATCTGGAGGGTTTGCCGAGGTCTTCAAGCTATACTAGAGGATATCTTTGGCAATACGTGAATACATAAACGTAGTATTCTCAACCAGGAGTTCAGCGACGTGTTGTTTCAATAAATCAAATTTGGATTGCATATTCGATAACAACTTTCTTATAGGATATGATTTATTTGGAACTTTAGGTCTTACTTCCCACATCTCATGAAAAATATTCTTGATAAAAGTATAACCTTGAATTCTTTATTGATGAGTAAATAATTACATGATTTGACTCATAACCGTGTTACATAAATTTACAAGTGAAATGGTGTTTCTATATTAATGCCTAAGGTCCACTCCAATTTTTGTTTGTCTAAACTATCTATACTAACACATTATTCAAGCATTTCATCATTTGTCCCATCAATGGGTCGTCCAATTATACGGGATATCGCAATACAAACAATGCCAGAAAGAAATTAGCATTATAACTTTAGTAAAGGCCCTGTTAAGAATTTTTGTTATGATGCTAATAAAATCCTTGCAAAGTTTTGATGATTATTATTTTGCGGACTGCGGGCTGATACAAGTTTTACAAGATCCCATAATTTAAAGCTAAGTATATCTTAGTATATATATTTTCCATTGGAACTTTCTGATCTTAGTGATGATAAATCTACTGATAATAAATAATTGATTAGTAAAATCAACCAATCACGTTAAAAATCATCAAAAAAAAAAAAACATACATGTCACGGTCACAATCGGTTCTTGGGAGAAAATCGGGTTCCGGGATGTGTAGCGCAGAAGCGACGATAGAAGGTCGGACCTCTTAATCACGTGTACCATGAATCGTTCACACGGGTCATCAATCATAACGACTCACCGACAGCTTATTTCACAGAAAAAGTAATAAGAATCAAGTCACAGATCATTACTTACCCGGGTTTGGTCGGGGTAATTACAATCAATCGGATCTACGGCATTATCATGTGGCACGATTCGGGTTTATTAGTGTGTGTAACGTGATCAATCAAGAATCGATCAAGAAATGCGGGATTAAGAAAGATAAGTATCGGATGATTAATTAATTATGTAATTAATGCAAAGTTAAATATCGTGTGATTAACTATGATGTAATTAATCTAGTGTCGAATGTTAAGTATATAAGGAGCCTTTTTGCATATAAAAGGACGTAACTTAGTTATGGATGGTTACGACTCTCATGTGCGTGGCAGGGGCACATGAGCAACACTAATGATACACTATATCTCTATGGACAAGCGAGCCAAAGAGAAGTAAAATACAAGAGTGGGACACCAAAACTACTCCCCACGAAACGCTTGAACGTCGCATTAGGAAGAAATCGAATTGTCCCGACGATTTGAACTATCTCTCAATAGGTACCGCGGAGAGCCGCGACAACACAATTCGATTTTTCATACGTAGACGAGTAATATAATTGATTTTGACCTCTTCATATCCTACACTCTCAAAATAGCTCTCAAGTTTCCAAACTATGCTTTTACAAGAAATTATACAAAAAATTGGTTCATTCACCTCACTCTTATCGCCTATCGAATGGTTTACCTGGTTTACATATTTCGTGATCATTCCAATGTGTTCTTTATTTGGATGGCTGGTTTGTTTCCTCACTCTACCAACTTTTTAATCTCTATCGCCTCTTTAAATTGTTTCATTTCCACCAATGTCGTATTCTTTAGGCTCTACCATTTGTCGTCGTTGCTTTTATTACCGCTAATATATTTGGCGCCATTCAGTTGTTGTTGAGAGGTGAAACATTTGCAATGAAGATTGATTTTAAGTAATCACGTGCTATAACTGATAATCTAATAATTTTGCATAGCAATTTATCCATCAGAAAACGACACAGAAAACATAAACGGGTAAGTATAATGTGAAATTTTATCCAAGTGATTGTAGTTACCTTTTCTATCCACTCGAGAAGCTCTTAGGACTGTCCTCCCGCAAGCTTCCAACGAAGATATTGGAAAGTACGATGAACAGCTTAATAAAGTGGACAATTTTGATCCTGTCCTTATCATTTCACCGAATCGCAATTGGATAGCTCAAAATACGTATCAAAATTATCAAACGGTGATGAATGCATTTGCGACTAATCATCTCCAACCAAATAATCGCAGGGACGAAAATTCACTCTGCGTATTCCACTTTTCGACCGTGACTGAACTCTATACCGTACGCGGAAATATTTGCAGACTTCACCCCAACGCGTTCTTCGATCCTAACGCTCAACCTCAACAAGAACCGATTGGTACCGCTTGGATACTTACTAAAGTGGGAGTACGTAAAAGCGATTTGGTGAAGATGATAGGTCCTTTGTCATCCGTTAGGTTTTTAAATCAAAAATGGAACATGATCAAGTGAATTAGAAAATTGTTCCTTTTCATCAGCTAGAATTATATTTAATGAATCGGGTGATTTGTTATCAAAATTATCAAAATCTAAAGTTCGAAAAAAATAAAAGCCTCGAAAGGCACCCCTAGTCACAAAGTGACATTTTTCACGAAATCTTGATTTTTTTTATACTGATCTTCGGCATTAACAATTTTATTATACGAATCAACAAAATTATTTACTAGTTACAGAAACTTGTGAAGTACCCGATTCGGTAGTTAATTCTTTTACAGTAAAAGTTTTTTTTAGTGTAAGCGATTCTTTTTTTTTTCCAATCAAATTTATCGCATCACCCGATTGTAGTGAAAAAGGTATATAAGGATGCCTTCTCGGTACGTTCTGTAGAATAGTCAAATTACACATAGAATTAGTAAATAATATCCTTTTTATACCTTTAGTAGTGGTTTATCTAAGGAGCGATAATAATATATTATTAGTGTTAGTAATATTTACACAATCGTATTTGCAATTTTTACTTATCTTAATAATATAAACCCGATTCTCTTGTACATTAAATATCGTTTCCCATAATAACATTATTGAAAACTCTTTGCTAACAATAATCCAATAATCCGATCCTAATAATTATTGTTTTCCATATCGAATATAACATTATTAAACCTTACACCATAATTCATATTTTATTAAAGTTACACTATACGATCGGCAATATATTAAATTCTATAGTTACCTTACATAGTTTTGATTACTTAGTTGATTTACCACCCCAGTACGTACAGTACGTAGCATCAAGTTTTGTGCATAGTAACCTAAAAGCTATGTAAATTCATAAATATAGTGACCCCTAAAGAACTATGATATTACGTATTTGCATTGACATCTATCTTCTGGGGCAAATTCGTTATAATGAAAACTTAAATATTCACTTCCAGGTTTTACTTACAGCTCTCATATATTGTAATTTATAAGTGTAAAAAAGAGCTACTAACAATATACTAGTCGTTTAATATTCTATAAAAAAGAAATTTGGTTCTATGTAATATATTATAGGTTGTTTTTATTGTACAAAAATGAGTTTTATTTTAAAATTACATGCATTCTATATTATAAATCTAATGGATAGTTTGCAAATTTATTAAAGACATTAATTGTAGTAGGTTCTTTTCTATATTACCTAACACGAATTTTGCTTTAATATTTTGAAAGTGACGAACAATGTATTATATGAAAAATTAGGCCCTTATATAAAAAGCGGTTTTATTTTTTATTTTACTACCATATCTACCGTAGTGCACTGCCTTTTAGTGCCCGGGTCTTATACAATTTTTTTGAGAATATTTTTTTTGTAATGTATCCATGTATTATTTGAAGAGATATTAAACGGGGGTAATAAAGGCAGTGCAGTTATTTAGATTATCATATACTGTATCTTAAAAGCTTGTTTTTTTTTTACTATATAGACATATTCTATAAATTACATGGTTTTGCCAAATTAAAGTTTTCAATATAAATCTACGAATTACAAATTTTGACGAATTAAATTTTAAATTTAAATCTACGAATTCTGGGGCCAAATTCGGAATTGATTTTCGGCATTACAGTAAAGTAATTCGATATCAAATTCGGCTGATCAATTTTTATCAGTTGTCCCAGAATTTATGAAACAGCTGTAAATCTACGAATTACAAATTTTGCCGAATTATTTTCGATTTGCTAAAATCATATCGATATGAATATTCATAAATTAGATATTGATGAATGTACTTAAATTTCGCAGCCCATTTAAAGTATTAATGACTAAAGACACATCTGGACGAATACTAGGATCTTTATCCCAACATTTCTTGTATAGTTCTACATATTGGAAAGGTGTGTTTTTTACTGGGATTTCTCTAACTCCATTTAGAATTTTCCAAACAATTTCTAGCGGAGTCAGTAGTTTGAATGGTGGTTGGCCACTTGAGATCTCCCAAAGAATAACTCCAAGACTGTATATATCGGATTTTTTATCATAATTTGAATCTTTTAAACATCGGGGATCTACATATGCTGGCATGCCTTTAATTTCTGTGCATGATGGTGTTGAAACTTCATTAATCCGCCTTGACATACCAAAATCAGCGATCTTAATTTGCTTATTGCAGACGAGAATGTTTTTGGAATTCTACCAAAAATATGATAAAACTGTTAATTTAAATATTTAAAATTATACATATATAAAATAGATATATACTTACTAAGTCACCATGAACTATGTTTTTGGTATGTAAAAACAAAAGTCCTTGTGCCGTTTCCTCAGCCATACGAAATTTATCAATCAATTGTAGATTTTTGAAATTTTCACTTAAATAATCCCGTAAATCTTTATCAGCATATTGTAAAACCATAAAATAATGGTCATTTGAAGGATCTATTTTTCGTGATAATTTATTAAACAGTAAAATTAGTAGTATTCGTTGACCAGAATCGAATATTTTAAGTAGGTATTACGTAATTTAATGGATTCAATGTGATTTACCATCGTGCACAAGCATTACGATTAATAATTGAAGTGAGTCTTATAAAATTTTCCGAAATAGGAAAACCACGTTTTTTTATTTACGTATGATACTAAAAGTTTGACATGTACTTTATTTAACTCATTACAGAGGTGAAATTTTAGAAACTGTTTAGAACGAACCTTTTATAATGCCGAAGAAAGTAATGATGTTAGGGTGACCCTGAGTATTTCGCAAAATTTCGACCTTATTTGAAATTAAACAATCGATCGCATATTAGTGATATATTTAATAATCACCTGTTTTAAACAGGTGAAAGCAATGAATAAAAATTTTCATTTACCTCTTTGTTAAAATTTTTATCTTGTGTATCATCCCTAAGGCGCTTAAGGGCTTTCATAATTTTACAACATTTACACTCAGATTTATAAATCACTCCTGAACCTCCACTATTGATTTCTACAATTTTATCAAAATCAATCCGATCATGCATTGCGTAATTAGTGATTAGTGTTTTTGATCCGTGGCTTCGTAGATCAATAAATAGTGAACGAAAAGGTGAGCCTGCAAGAAATCAATAAAGCTTGCTATTGCGGATGTTTTGAATTGAGATATTTTAATTGAATAAAAAGCAAGGATAATTTGTTTGATATTTATATTCTTTAGAAAAAAAAGTTTTTCATACATGCCGAGTATTATAAAACCTACATGACAAAACTGCAAAATACACGTAATCATATAGAAAAAAAATTTTTTTAATATATGCCGAGTATTATAAAACCTACATGACTGGGACATTAAACTGCAAAAAGATGTCACGCAAAGAAAATTAATCTTTTGGGCTGAAAGAATTCTTTGGAATAACGTGCACAAGATATGATTTCCACAAAACCTGCCAATTTTGTTTAATGATTGACACAGATCGTTTCACATTAGACATAGTACCTAGCCAAACCTGGGACTTTAAATTCCCAAGTAACACAATCCGTTAGATGTGCTGGGTAAACGTGAACTATGAATCAGTGTAAGGGAATGGCGCGCACAAGATATGATTTCCACAAAACCTGCCAATTTTGTTTAATGATCCGTGCATGTAACAAAACGTCAATTCAGTTTTACCAATTAAATCCCTACTTTTAGAATCTTAACTATGATCCGTAACAAAACGTCACTTCAGTTTTACCAATTAAATATTTTTTTAGAAAAAAAATTTTGGCAATTTTACACAAATTAATTTGTGTAAAATTGTATATTATTGCCAAAATTTTTTTAAAAAACGCTACTGCATGCTTTTTTTACAAAATTCAAATTTATCCGTTTTTGTAATGTTTTTTTTATGTATGTATAATATGTATGTACAGCAGGTAGAATGGTTTGGAATATTGTAAGTTTTTTGATGTATGTACAATAAGTAGAATGGTTTGAAATATTGTAAATGTTTTTTGACGTATGTACAATGTGAATAAGTAGAAATATTGTAAATATTTTTGATATATGTACAATAAGTAGAATGGTTTGGAATATTGTAAATGTTTATTGATGTATGTACAATAAGTAGAATGGTTTGAAATATTGTAAATGTTTTTTGACGTATGTACAATAAGTAGAATGGTTTGAAATATTGTAAAAATGTTTTGTATAGTTATAAAATTCTATATTGGGGATGGTGGATGAAGATCATTTCTTGGGAATTCGTTTTTGCCGATATAAAACAAAATTTTGGCAATAATGCACCTTTTTGTTTATTTTAACATAAAAAAACCCTTCTTTATACTGTAGGTAAAATTTCATGATACGCATTTTTTACTTAGAAAGCGGAGCTAGTTGTCATAATGAAAGTTTGTCATTAGCGTTTATGTTCCACGAAGATTCGAAGATTCTGCAATTTTTATTGGTTCCGAGCCTATATTTTGTATATCATTTTTCTTTGACATAAGGGTACTCGGAAAAAACACAATGTCAATTTCATACATCCAATCAGAAGTGTGGAGGAAATTATGCTTCCTATCATTCGGATATACAGAGTCTTCGTCACATGTTTTTAACCGATAAAAAAGGTGTTTACCATCCGTCAAGCAAATTGACATTTCAAAAAAAAATTAATACTTTAACTTTTACCACCCATATCTCGATGAATTTCAAAGCTATTCTCATACTTTAACAGTCAAAAGAAAGCTTAGATCTTGAGCTTTCTTTTGACTATTAAATCATTCGAATTCATCAGGATATGAGCGATGAAATTTAAGGCATTAATTTTTTTCTAAATGTCAATCTGCCAATCTGCTTGATTTCTATTGACGGCAACCCATATGTATATTAATAATTGGGAATATGCACGATAGGTGATAAAATTTTTTTCACGTAAAAAACAAAAAACTAAAAAAAAAGTAATAAATTCATTCTATTACATTCTACTCAATTTGAATACGTGTATAAAATTAGGGCTTTTCTATGCATCTCTGGCCTTTTTAGCCAATCAAAGACACATGATAAACCGATTTCTGATGCAAGTTTGAATGCATGCCAGATCCGGATAGATAAGTATAGATCAGTTTACTTTTTTTCGCTTTGCTTTTTTTTCTTTTGCTTTTTTTTTCTTCACTTTTACTAAGTTATTTTTTTGGGTTGATTTTTCTTTGTACAGTAGGCTCTTTTTGATTTTCTTGAACACCAAAAGGAAGCTGTTTTTTGGACAGTGCTAATGCCTTTTTAATCTTTGTGTTACTATATTCACTAACTCTTTACAGGTGTGATTTTGTCATTGGAGTCATCACTATTGGAGTCATGTTATCATTGGAGTCAGTGTAAGTTTATTTAGATCTTCATATGGCTCCTTTTTTTCATATTCATTAACTCTTCTTTTCCAGATGTGATTACATCATTTGAATTGCTATTTAAGTTACCAATGTTGTTGGAGTCAAATATGAGTTATTACTACATTATTGTTTTCTGTTCTTTTTTTTTTGATATTCTAATACCTCTATTTTTCCAGTAAAAGTTCATTGTTGGAGTTTCTAGATGTGATTTTATTGTTGAAGTCAGTGTATGAGTTGTTATAGTGTTTTTTTGATATTACTAATGCCTCTTTTTTAGTATAAATTCTTTATTTGGAGTTGCAGGTCTTCTTTTAGATATGATTTTGTCGTTGGAGTCATTGTACAAGTTGTTATATTGTTTTTTTTTTGATATTACTAATACCTTTTTTCTTCTAGTATAATTAGCATTAAAGTGGAGTTAGTTGAAGTTTCTATTTTTAGAGTGCTGATAGATATTACATAATATCTTTTTATCAAAAGGGCCATGCCCTCCCCCACATCATATATGAATTATATATATGATATATTATATCTAGCTACCCCTCCACCTAAGATATTACATAATATCTGTCAGTGCCCTTATTATTTGTGTACAAGTTGTTATGTTTTTATTTTTGTTTTTTTTAATATTACTAATATTTCTTCCAATATGGGTTTGTGTTGGAGTTACCATTTTTCTTCTAGATGTAATTTTGTTGTTGGAATTAGTTAAAGTTGCTATTCTTTTTTCAGATATGGTTTTGTTATTGGAGTCAGTATATGAGTCATTATGTTAATTTTTTTGATTACTAATATTTTTTCATATGGTTTATTTTTGGTGTTGCTGTTCATTTTTTGAATGTATTTTTTTGTTAGTATTTGAGTATTTGATAAAGTTGTTGCTATTGTTAGAGTTATTAAAGTTGCTATTATTATTCAATTGGTAGTATAGATTTATTATTTTATTGTTTTCTTTTTTTTTTGTACATTCATCACGAAATTTTATATATAGATATTAATCGATATATAACAGTTAATCGTTTTATATCAATTAAAAAATAACGATATATATCGATTAACTGGTTAAAAATCGATATATATCTATAATCGATATATATCATTTTATATATTATAATCGTTATATATCTATAAATCGATTATAATCGTAATTATTTAAAACGATATATAACGATTGACAGATCTTTAACAATTACATTCCCGTCACGAAAATTTCAACCCAAATCACTGGGTAAAAAAAAACTTCCCATTTTTGAACGATTTTTACCCCTCTCTCCCTTTTACTCCCTCTCTCTTTTTCACCTCTCTCTTTTTTTCTTTTTTCTCTTCTTTTTTTTTCTCTTTCTTTTTTTTTAATATTTTGAATACTTCCGAAATATTTTAGGACAATCTGTAACCTGGATCATATCAAGAACACATTTGACTAATATTTTCGAAATGTTTCGATGATTTTTGATGATTGTACCACAAAATCAGATTAGATCATTGTTTTTTTTTGTTTATAATTTAGATCTTCTATTAATTTTATATTGTTTTTTTTTTTGTTTCGTTTAGTTTCGTTTAGTTTCGTTTTGTTTCATTTAGTTTTAGTTTGTTTTTTTTTTTTATATTTTTTTTTATTTTTAATTTTTTTATTTTATTTCTACACTTTACTACTAGCACTTTGCAAGAAATCTAATAACTTTTTGGCACTTATCGCAAGCCAACTCAGACTTTCGACACTTTGCAAGAACATACAACTACTTTCTTTAGCAATTTCTAAAGTTCAAGAATGCAAGTTTTTGCAAGTTTTTGCAAGTTTTTGCGAAGTTTCGTTTTATTTATTTTTTATTTCATGTTTTTTGTTTTTTATTTTTTTTATTTTTATTAATTTATTTTATTCCGGCACTTTGCGAAAACCTTCAACGATTTCTGAATTGCAAGATCACAAACTCTTACTTTAGGGAAATGGAGATTACAAATATAAGCGAATATAGTCGTATATAAGCAAATATAAGCAAATATAATAGTTTATTTTTTTTTGTTTTTGTTTTTTTTGTTATTTTTTCAGTTTTGTTTTTTGTTTTTTGTTTGTTTTTTTTTATACTTATTAGGAAGTTGCGAATATGAGCGAATATTAGTGAATACAAACGAATATGATAGTTAAACAAAGAAAAGAGAAATAATAGCTAACTACAGGTAAAAAAATAAGTATATAGAGCTAGTATTATGCGACGAAGTATGAAAATAGTTTAAAATATTACTATTTTTTTTTATTTTCATTTTTTTTTGTGTTTATTTTTTTTGTCATTTTTTTTATTTTAGGAAGTAGCGAACATAAGCGAACATAAGCGAATATAAGCGAATATTATAGTTAAAACAAAGAAGAAAAGAAATAATAGTTAACTGCAGGATGAAAAAATAAGTATATAGAGCTAGCATTATGCAACAAAGTGCAAAAAGGTTCAAAATATTACTATTTTTTCATTTTGTTTTTTTCATTATTTTTTTTTTGTTTTATTTTTTTTTTGTTATTTTTTTATTTTTTCGTAAAAAATGTATAATAATATATAATAAAATATAGATATTGATTAAAAATATATATTTAATTAAAATATAATGTATAATAATAATAAATAAAAATAAATAAAAAAATATAAAATTTTATATTAAATTGCGAAACCTTGTGAAAACATGCGAAAACATGCGAAAATCTGTAAAATGTTTAAAAATAAGTATACAGTATAAAAGTATTGTTATTCATGATTTTTAATCTGATATCTATTGATTATTACCGATTATTATCAATTACTATCTTAATCGTTAGTCCTCGTCATAGGGAATTTAAATCGATTACTATCCAATAATAATAAAAATCGATAGTAATCCCTGTGCAAATTTTGGTGATGTTGTTAATATTTTAGTTATGAAATACTTTGCTTGTAGTGAATTTATTAGTAGATTACTATTAATTGCTAAATTAGTAAGCAGTATTAATTAGTGATTAGATATTTGTTTTGTGTATAAAGTTTTAATTTTACTATATGATAGTATAATTTTGTAGCTATACTTGCTTTAATTTTTTTGAATAAATAATATGTATTAGTTTATTATATTCCATTTATATTATGTATTTTTTTTTTATTTATTAAAAAATTTAAAAAATAAATATCATGATTGTTTTTGAATAAAAATTGATACAGTAAATTAAATAATACAGTGGCCTACCAAAATATTGTGAACACTTTTTAAAGATTTATATAGAGCTAAATAAATAAAATATTGAGCTAAAAATAATAATATAAATTTATTAAATCTATATCTTTTAAATAAAAAAAAAGATCATAAAATTTTTGCAATACTTTTTAAAATAATTAAAATTATTTAATTTTTTGCAATTTACATAATTGCTAAAACAATAATTGTTAAAAATCAATTAAAATAATATCTATATAGTAAAAGTTAATTTTTTATTAAATTAACTAAATTTCAAAATTAAGTAAAAATTATTTAGCATAACAAATTACATATAACTTCAAATTTTTATAAAATTTTAAGAAATATTAAGTTAGTTATTACCTTTAAATTTAGAATTAAATTACTAAATTAAAATTAGCAAATTACTAAATATAGTAATTTTATTACTATATATAGAAATTTAATAAATAAATTTTAAAAATTATAAAATTTTAGAATATATACAATTTGGTATGCTAAGTAATTTTATTTAAAAAAAATTGCAAGTTTACTTCATAAAAAATTAAGTCCATATCTGATATTTAGTAATTCAAATTATTATAAAAACATATTAAAATTTAGCAAATCACAATAATATAAAAACTAAAATTCTATATAAATTTTTAAAAAGTGTTCACAATATTTTAGTAGACCACTATATAATCGTAATGTATTTTTTATATTTGATTAAATACAATTAGTTGATTTGGTACAGCTTTTAGGTAGATGTTTTGATTTTCTAACTTTGGACAAAATATTTTCACAACCACCTAAACAAACTCAATAAATTTTTTTTTTTAATTCTATTAATTTGTAGAAATCAAATAAAAAAATTTTATTGAATTTGTTTAGTTGGTCATAAAGATATTTTGATTTAAAGTATTGTTTTTAATAGTTAGATTCTTCAAGTATAATATATCTATTTTGTAGTTTATAGTTCTGGATTATATAAAAGTAGCTAATTAGAATTCTAAAAAACTCTGATATAACTCAAATTTGAATTTGTATAAAATTTGTATAATTTCAACCAAATAGATATATAAAATAGAGCAAAATTTAAAAAAATTTACTATATAAAAAAGCAATATTTGATAAATTTCTATACAAAAATTTTTTAGTAATATCTAAACTATATCAAAGTTTTTTGAAGTTCTAGCCAACCTATCTAACATAAATATATAATTATATAATTATTAAAAAATAGTGATTATATAACTTTTTGCAATTAATTAGCTAAAAGACCAAAAATATCATTAGCAAATTTTATATATAGATATTGATCGATATATAGCACTTAATCGTTTTATATTGATTATAAAATATTGTTATATATCGATTAATTGGATAAAATTGATATATATCTATAATCAATATATATCATTTTTTTTATAATCGTAATTATTTGAAACGATATATAATACATAGTGTTTTGACCTCATTACGAAAATTTCATCCCAGATCACCGGTAAAAAAAAAAAAAAAAAACAAAGTTCAAAATCTCTTAAGCCCATTTGATCTATAAGCTACCAAGGATCATAAAAATATATACTACAAAATGTGCCAAAAAACTTAAAAAAAAAAAAAAAAAA
>QKWP01000189.1:366119-394837 GCA_003550325.1 Gigaspora rosea | reverse complement strand
TTTATTTTTTTGGTATTTTTTTATAATAATACATAATAAAATATATAATATTTAAAATAATAATAATAATAATAATAAAAAATAAAATTTTATATTAAATTGTAAAAACTTGCGAATGTTTTATATTTAATAATTTAATATATTATATAATAATAATAAGTAAAAAAATAAAGTTTTATATTAAATTGTGAAAACTTGCAAAAACCTGTAAAATGTTTAAAAATTTGCAAAAAGCATAATTATGTGAATATAATAACTATTAATTAATATCATATAAGATATATATTGATTAATATTTATATCAGATATATATCGATTGCTACCAGATATATATCGATTACTATCACTATCGATAGAAATCGGCAGGGGTGATTAGTATTGATATATATTTTACCAGTTAGTAATCGATATATATCTATATATAAAATTTGCTAATGATATATAAGTTATATAGTATTCAAGCTAATTAAGCTAGCCACTTAGCTACAGCTTAGCTGCTTAGCTAGCTAGCTAATAATAGCTAATAATGCCAATTTCTAAATTTATATTATATAACTAAAATTTAAATAAATACAGAATTTTTTAATTATACAAGATTTTTAAATATTTTCAACTTATTTTATTTAGAAACATATATAGTGTATACAGCCTAATTACATTAAATATTTTATATAAAACATAAAATTGCAAAGGTTTTTTATTTAAAAGTTCAATTGCAAAAAATTTTTATATATTTAAGTAGTATTTGACAAGCTCTATTCAACTATGTATTTAGTTTTAAGCTTTTATTAAGAAAATTTAATTTTTAAAAAAATCTATTTTAAAGATTTCAGTATAAATATAAAAAAAATAAAAAATATATAAAAAAATTAACCAATTAGATTCAATCTTATAAGTAAATAATCAGCAAAAATTTAGTGCTATTAATATAATTTGATGTGACTAGGCTGCATAAACCATATTAATTTCCAGTTTTATTTAAATAGATCAACAGCTATATTAGTTTGAAATATAACAAAAGCAATAAACTATAATTATTTAAACTAGGAAAATAGAAACTATTAGAGTCTAAAAGTAGATTTTTAGACCTATCCAATAAGTATCAGTTGGATTGTTTTGATTGTTTTTTACATTACATCTGATTTAACCAATCAAAATCCTTAATTTGCAAACACATACACAAGCAGGTTACTATGACTCTACCATAACGTCCTGTCCTTTAAACAATTAATTATTGATTTATATAAATACAAAAAATTTCTAAACTGATCAAATCAGCTAATTAGCAGTTAATAATTATATTAGTTGGTGAACTATTAATCTATCTTTATTGGGTACCTTTATATTAAGAAAATTTTGGGCTGAAGTACTTTTTTAATCTTATAATTTTGGCTTAGGTTCAATAAATTACAATTATATTTTTAAGTATATAGAGAATTTTATTATACTACAAACTCATATTTTTGAATTAGTACTATTCCTTAATCTGTAAAGGTTTGCAAAACAAATTTGTTTGTATAATTACTATAAATATATTTCTTATCTATTTTTTTAATCATTTAAAATATATAAATAAAATTTGGTATATTATATTTTTGAAATAATGCACCCCGGCGCGTTATTTTGAGTATAGGCGCGTTATTTAGAGTACGCGCTAGGCGTTATTTTGAGACAAATATTGATTTTTTGCCAAGTTTGATCTGATTTTCCAAATAACACACATGGATATTGTATGCTATATAAAACTTGTATTTCATAATTTAACGCTATTCTAAATATGTGAGTATAAACTAAAACAAATTATATACATACGTGCGCAGGATATAATTTTTATCGTTATCAATTTTTTTTTTGAACTCTTTTATGAAGTTAAGCAGAAAATATTTGGCTTAGTGTCAGAGAATGATTGGTTGCACGTAGTTTATAGTACTAGGAATAGGTAAAGCAAAGAAAGAGTTAAATTCTATAGAACAATGGAGTCTATCGTGATGGACCTGTGATGTAATATAAAAGGTTATTCACCTTGCTAATTTATCTCCTGCTTTCATCTTTAATAAGTCAATGGGTGTTAACTTATAATGGGCTGCACTTTTCATTAAACTTTCGGGTCCACTGTGATTTATATGCACCTTAATTAATATCTTACAGTAATAATATGAATAAATTGAAATAATGGCTTTTTGTATAATAAGAAGTTTCAATTGTGAAATGCTAATTTAATAATAAACGATCTTCATACTTAACTATATATAGGGGCACATTATTTCGAGACACGCCAGAGCATTATTTTAAAACTATATATGCTATTTTTAGGGTATACAATTTTCTAAATAATACCCCGGCCTGTTATTTCACGAAAATATGGTAATAATATTTGAAAACAAGAATTAAATTTTTGAATTATTTTTAAATTTATATTATATGACAAAAAGTTTATATTGCTTATAAACTAAAATTATTAAATTTATAGGGTATGGCGACTTAGGGAAGTGGCTAAGTTGTCACTCCAAGCAGCAGGTTTAGAGTTTGAATCCTACTGGAGACATTTTAGAAAAATAGGCCTGTGTATATATAGATTATTTTGGTTAAATGTTAATATCTTGTGAACTATCAGTCAGAATTATATGATTTTGGTATCAGATTCGTTTTGATAAAACAAATCGAATAGTACCAAAATCACATAATTCTGATCAACAGTTCATAAGATATTGTTGATGTGCCAAATTAGATACTGCACCAAATTAGGCATATCTACCTTATGATACAAATTTTTGTTGATCTTAGGACCCTATCATTAAATTTAATGATTTTGGGCTTATTAGAATCGTCCCACTAAGACGACAAACATTTTGGTAGTTAAATTACCCAAAATGGACTAGTAGATCAAAAGTTATTCAATATTAAAAAATTTACTTAGTAATTTTAAAAATTACTATTAAAATTACACAAAAGTTGAATGATCTTGGGATCCTGTAATTGGATTTTGATAATTTTGGGCTTATTAGAATCGTCTCACTGAGATGAACATTTTGGTAGTTGAATTATCCAAAACAGACTAGTAGATCAAAAATCATCTAATTTTTAATATATATATATTATTAAATTTTAACCAATCAAATGCTTAGAAAAATTATTAGGTAGGAGTAAGGGGTTAGCTACTTAGTAAATTCCTAATCAGGTGATTTCTGATGCTCTCCTAAATATGTTGCTTTGGTTGAAAATAATAACAAAGATCTGAAAATCGAAAAAATCATTTCCTAGTAAAAATTTTTTTTCAATTTAAAATTTCAATAAAAATTATATTAAATAAACTTAAAAACCAAAGTAATAAATTAAAATTTTAAATACTTGTATTAACTTGTTAAAAAAATTTTTTTATTATCACTGTATTGGTATATTTACATTTTTGCACTAGTCTATAGTAGAATTTGGTGCTTTTTACCAAACAAAATTACATAAATAAAAATTAGAAAAATTATTAAATTCTTGACAATATTTATAGATGGGTTAGTAAAGGAGGTAACTACTAGTATTGATTTGTTAAAGAATTATTTTCAGCTTCTGTAATGATCTCTGGAAAAGAAAATTCACTTTCACTTTTAGTTTGAACTTCAGCAATAGAGTCTATTATTTCTTCATTCTCTAAATCTGAGTAGGCCAATAACTTTTTGCAATTTCTTCTATAAAGCAAAATTTAATAGTAATCTATATTTTTAAATTATATTTACATTTAGTACAATTATTTAATAGTAAATATACTATATATTCCCCAAAATAAGCAACTATTTAAAATAAGCAAGCTTCTAATTTTTTTCACAATTTATCAGCAGTTGCTATATATAAAAGTCCAAATTTTACTGTGAACCTCAAAAGTACAATTAAGTAAACTTGTTCAGGACATTAAAATATACTTATAATAAAAAGTTCACATTATTTGGACAATTTTTATTAGTACATTTTTAATTTTTCAAAAAATTTAACAATTCAAAAATAAGCAACTCTATATTTTTTTGTGTAATTTTTGGCTCAAAAAAAGGTTGCTTATTTTGGAAAATATATGGTAATTTATTACTATACCAACATTGAGCATTAGGACCTTTCTAATCATATTGCTAATGTTTGTCTTTGTTTTTGACTTTTAACTAATTGCTAATATGTTCAATATAGTACCAAGTACAATATTGTCTATCATACCTTATTCCTTCAAGTGTAAATACAATATTCTTGTATGGTTTTATATCATAAGTAATAAACTCAGGTGGGTTGTAATCTAGTACCTTTATTATTTTTTGGTATACTTTGGAAGATAAATAATCATTAGTATAATGATTATAGGAAGTTTTAGTTTCAAGTCCAAAATAATAAACTGTAACTTCTTGTTGGGCAGACAATCTAGAAAGTGCATCTGCATTGTTATACTTGCATCCTGGCCTATAAATAATAGTAAAATTATAGAGTTCTAATCTCATAATCCATTTAGCTCACTTTCTCTTAAGTTTAGAAGTCCTTAAAGGTAGAGAGTATATAGATCATTTTTATATAGTTTTTATATGGTATTTTGAAATTTTTATATAAAATTGACATATCCTACTAATAAAATTTTTTTAAATTACAACAAATTTTTATTAAAATTTTACAAAATATACCGGTAAATAAAACAATTTATCTATTATAGTAAAATTTTGAACTATTATTATATTTTAAAAAAATATATTTGTATATATCATAAAGTTTTTCTGGGTTGGCCAAAAATTTTCTGGGTTGCACAAAATTGCTAATGCTGATTGGTCAATTTACATAAATTTATAAATTAGTTTTATTATTAAATTTTAATACCCAATCTTTAAAATTTTATATCTTGCTGAGTTTTTAACCAATTTTAATGATTTACTATCATTAGAATCAGAAAAACCTGCTCTACAAACTTGGCTTAAAATATAATTAGTTTACTTATTATAATTTTTTATAAAATTAAATATAAAAAATTTTTACCAGTAAGTTTATATATAATTTTAAAATAGTACCCTTTACCTTTAATTATTGTAAAGCAGAGTAGTTAGTAATTAGATAGAATAGTTTGAAACCCAAATATTGGTAAAAGTGTTCTATAGCCCAAATAACTGCAAGGTTTTCTAGTTCAGGTATAAAGTATTTTTGTTTAGTTTTGGTAACGCTTCTGCTAGTATAGGCTACAACATATTTCTTGTTATTATTATCCAATTGTGCAAGTATAGCATCTAAACCTAGAGTAGAAACATCAATATAGAGATAGAATAGTTGATTAAAATCAGGATACCTTAATACTAGAGCTGTGATAAGATGAGTTTTTAAAGTATTAAAAGCTTTATATTGGTTCTTAGTTCATTGGTAAGGTTTATCCTTTTAATAAATTGCTTAGAGGCTTGGCAATTCAGAGAAATTTTGAATAAAATTTCTATAATAAGAAGCAAACCCCAAAAATGTATGAAGTTGTTTAAGAGTTTTTGGTATAGGAAAGTCCTTAATTTTAATAATTTTCTTTATTAAAAGAATTTCTATTTCTATTGATCAATGTTCTAAAAATTTAATAGTATTTAGAAAGAAAGAGCATTTTTCTAAATTTAATTTTAGATAAGCTTTTTCAATTTCTTTAAAACTTGCTAAACATAATCCAAATATTTATTAAAAGTTTTTAAATAAATGGTTATATCATCCAAATATACAACCACAAATTTGTTAATAAATGTGCTTAAAACATGGTTTATTAGCCTTTGGAATATAAAAAGAGCATTATACAACCCAAATGGCATAACATTAAATTCATAAGTACCAAAGTTGGAAATAAAAGCTGTTTTTCTTTTATCCTCTAGGTTTATTCCAACTTGCTAATATTCACTGGCCAAGTTAAGATTTATAAACTATTTTAATCCATTAAAGACTATCAAGATTTCATTAATATTAGATAAAGGGTAAATGTTCTTTTCAGTAATAGTATTCAATTTTTCTGTAATCAATGCATATTCTCTTTTTACTATTTTTTTTTGAAACTAATACAATAGGAAAAACCCAATAGAAAAAGCCCAAGAACTTTTAGTTTTTGAATAATTTCTTGTTTCTTCATTGCAAGAATTTTTTTTAAGAAAATCTTGATCATCCAAAGACATACTATAAGGTTGTTAGCTTATGTGTTTAGTATTTTCAGTATTAATTTTATGAAGGACAAGATTGGTTTGGCCTAATTCAACAGCTTGTTCAGATTTACTAATCTTTTTAGTATAGACTTGAGGAATTTCATTAAGCAGGTCTACAACTTGGTTTAGTTGTTTAGATGATAATTTAGGATTAATATTAATGAACCTCTATTCCATTCATTATGGTCTAGTAAAGTATTGGTCAAATATATAGCAGAATTATGTTTAGTCCAAAGATTATAAAATAGATCATCATTCTCAGAAATATATTCATCTGTGTAAAAGGCTTGGATTTCTTTATTATCCTTCTCTAATTCATCAATCCACTCATCTTCATCAGTGAATTCTTCTAATTTCTGAATTTGGATATTATTGCTTACATGGGTAGCATTAATATTAACTTGTTTTTCTAAATATTTAATATGTAGAATATTATTAGCAAAATCTAATTTAGCTTTAGATTTACTAAACCAATCTGTTTCTAGTAGCAGAGTTTTTTCCTGGGATTCAATTACTTGTAAGCTAATAAAGATTATAAGGTTCTATATAGTTATTTTCATATTGGTAATTATTTCCAAAGCTTTAGTATGATTTCCATTTGCTATAACAACTACAGTTCTAGAAGGTTGGTCAATTTCAAGTTCTAGTTTGTTCATTAGTTTTCTAGTAATAATGCTAATAGCAGTACCTGAATCAAGGATAGCAACTATAGGGTTTTCTTTAATATAAATATGACATCACATAGCCATAGTCTTGTGAGAACTATTAGTTTGTAAGTGGTTAGCTTCAGTATTGGAAGCCTTTTTTCTTTGCAAGGCTTTTGCCAAATTACATTGTTGGTTAGAATATTGTAGGAGTTGGCCATAGATAATATGGGCAGAAGATTCCAATAAATCTTCAGAAATGTTATAAGGGTTGAGTTGGTCTACTACAGAGAGTAACCTTTTCTTCAATATTTTCTTTACAGAAGGCATATATTGTTTTACTTCTATAGAAATTTTTTTTATTTTAGTTGATATTTGTGAAGTTTTACTTCTAAGAGTATGTTTCTTAACAGATTTAGACTGTTTTTGTTTTTTTTTTGTTCCTTTCTGTTGGTAGAGTAGGGTTAGTGGCGAGTAACATAAACTTTATCTTCATACTCAGCCTCAACAAAATTTATGTTTCTATTTTGTTTGATTTTATTTTGGTTGGAGAGTTAGTACTGTTTTTCTGTTGTTGGTAACCTTTCAGCTAAACAATTTTTTGCATAGTGACCAGGTTCTCTATATCTAAAACAATTAAAATTAGTATATTTTTTGTTAGCATTTCTATAATAAGAAGAATTCAATTTAAATTGAGGATTTTTTTTTGTTTTTTTTTTTTTAATTATAAAATAGCATAGTTGAAACTTTATTTAAGTAAAAAGAATAATAAATTTATATTTAAAAATTTCAAACTACATTTGTGTTACTGTAAACAGACACCCAATATGATATTATACCCTCTATTATCTATATATGCTATGATTAATTGTTTCAAATTAATTGACTAAATAGAATAGGTTAGAGGAGACCTCTGTTATATGCCATAATATTATTGTATACAGTTTGTTAGAGAAAAACCTTGTAGAAACCATTTTTCTATAAAAGAGAAAAAATCTATTTGAGATATATTTAATAATAATGTAATTGTGTTATAGGGTGTACTTGGAAAAAAATATTTTCTTTTTTTTTGTTTTTGAATTTATATTGCGAGCATGTTCCCATTAATGTTAAGAGATATTTTGAGAAGACCAAATAGTATTTTGAAACCAATCTAAGAAATAGTTAGACAAAGTAGTAAGGAATAATTTAGTTTGTTTAGTAATGAGTAATTTAATATTTTCAAAAATATTAGAAGAATAAATTCCAATAATATAGTATAAGAGAAGATTATATTTTGGGCTAGGTGTGTTAAGTATAAATTGGAGAAGAATGTTAAGAATTGTAACTGGGAATATAGTAGTAATTTTAAGAAAAGTGAGTATCTTAGTAATTATACTAATTATAGATTGTTGAATATTATTATTGTCATTTGAACAGATCAGTATATGTAGATTATCTTTAGTATCTGAACAGCGAGAACATTTTGAAATAGGATATAGGTATAGGTAGCGAATATGAAGGTTTTCTATTATTGGGAGATTGTTAGTTAAGATTTTAATTCTAAAAGAATATTTAGAATGATTGTATTCAAGTATGTTTAGAATAGCAAAACAAAGTGTCCAATTAATTTCAGACATGTTTTTAAATATTTTAAGAGTAGTCCAGAAGTATAGTTCTTGTATAGTATATATATTTTTAATAAAAGTACATATTTTGAAAGGAATAAGATGATTGTTCCACTTAGTAGATTTAGAAAATTATAAATAATTTTAAGTATTGGTTTGTTAGTTCCATTTTTTGCAAGTAGGTTTGCTTGGTTATTGAATGAATTAAGTTGTGATTTGACTTTGTGTAGAGTAAACAAAATGTTTTTGATAGATTTAATTTGATTAATAATAGATATAATATCCCAATTTTTGTTTTGTATAGTTTTAGAAAAGTTGATTTCAGTATTTTTATCTAAATGAATATTTATATGAGTATTATTAGGGATTGTAAAAAAAAGAGAAATAATTGCTTCAAGTTCAGTTTGTATTGAATCAATTGAGGATTTTAGTTTGAACAGTAAAAAGCAGATGCTATAGTAGTATAATTTAAACTCAATTGTTGTATTTGTTTAGTGAGTTGTTCAATTTTCTTTTTATAATTTTTGATTCTTGAGTCAAAATAGGGCAGTTCCTTGTTCAAAAGTATAAGCCAAATCCAAAATTGCATTTAGGTCTTCTGGGTTATGCATTAAGAGAAAAGGAAGTAGATCTGATCTTAATACCTTTTTAAAATAATATATCTTTTGGGCATCTGGCATGTTATTTTCTCCAGTTTTTACTCTTTTTACTAATTTTTTAAATTTACTATTACCATATGTGTCCGAAATTAAGCTACCTTTTTTGCCCAAAACATTATACAAAAAAAATCATAAAGTAGATTATTTTCAAAATATATATTTTTTGAAAAAATTGAAAAACGTACTAATAAAGTTATCCAAATGGCACCAAATTTTTACTATAGGTGTATTTTGATGCGCTGAACAACTTTATTTAATCGATTTTTTGAAGTTTACTTAGTATAAAAAAAATTTTATACGTAGCAACTGCTAACAAATTTTTTAAGATTTTTTAAAAAAATCAGGGGGTAGCTTATTTTAGGTAGTAGCTTATTTTAGGTAGTAGCTTATTTTCAGACATATACGGTATAGGTTTCAATAAATTTTTCAGATAGTTGTTTTAAAGTATCAAGGTTTCTTAACCACTTGTTTTTTTTAGTACTGTATACAAAATTAATTTTGGAAAGTATCAGAAGTAGTAGTCCAATCTTCATCAGAATCATCTGAATTAGGTTAGGGCAGTGTCATTAATCACCTGATTATTTTTTATCAGAGGCCTACCCCCTCCCTCTTTCTTAATATATAAATAGTCAGGTTCTTATATATAATTTTAACTTTTTTTACCCCCCCTAAAAAATCACCTAATTTTTGTTACTCCCCTTAGTGGTTTTAAAATAGATTTGCTGCCATTTATTTGCATTTTTATGTAAAAAGCAGAAAGAATTTCACACTTTCATTAAGTATTATATTTATTAGCTATAGAGCTTTTTTCCAACCGGTCCTGAGTTCCATCTTTATAGAATGGTTCTATTCTCAATAAAATAGATTCTTTTTGGTTTGCTTGAAGGTAGTTCAAGACAGTTTGAGCATTGGCCAAATTTTGTATTATAGGTATTGATAAAGAAGTAATCTATCAAGTAGTTAGAGTCAGAGTTTTCAACTGCTGTAGTGTTTGTATTTTGAGTATAAAGAACAATAAAGAGGTCAAGTTCAAATTTGTTTGTTTGTTGATAGCTTGCTAGAGTTGGTCAACTAATGTATCAAATTCAGGGTTAGCAGCATATCTACAAATATAAAGTAAGTACAAAAATTCTCTTGGAGAATTAGTAGCTTGTGTATTAATTGAAAAATATAAACTGTACAATCAGTATAAAAAAGCACAGGATATTTTATGATAAACCAAGTTCAAACAGGATGATACAATTAACAAGAATAATTGCTACAATTTCTTGAATTTGTTGCCATATTGCTGGTCTAGTACCAGGATAAAGTGTATGTTGATGATCAAGTTGTTGATTTCTGTAAAGAAACTCAATATAATTAATTATACACACAACTTACAAGTTAGAAATAACTAATTTCTATTAATTAAATTTTACAATTTGGTAACTGCTAAGCTTCAATCTCACAGTCACCACCAAAAATGTCAAACTGAAATTTTCAAGAGACAAATAGTTTATAGTATGAAAACTACAACTATAGTGATATAGCAGGCTAATAATAGTGTCAGTGTATGACTTAACAAAGAGGATTAAATAAGACTTTATGAAAGAAGCAGCAACACACTTATATATGAAGATATAAGAGGTTGGTTACTTTACTACAATAAATAACAATAAGAGACACAGTTTCTCTTAACCAAACTATAAAATTCTACTAAAAAAATAAAGTATATTTTATAACATGTATAAGGACATGTACAAAAACTTTATCATTCAGTAGAAAATAAAGATTACAAGAGAGAATTCAATTCTAACTAAATGTATAAAAGGGTAAACCAAATCCACTTTGCTACAAAGACAAAAAGTGTGGGTTTATATATATGAATTGTGAGTTATAATCTACATCAGTATTGTTATACAGACACGGGCCAGACGCAAACTGGATGTAGACCGAATGTCTGTGTTCGTGTCCAAGGCAAGATGCAGACACAGATATTGTCCAACGATCAACCAATCAAATTCAATAATCCTCTGCCAATTTCTATTTAATCAATAGATATAAACTTATAGCTAATACACATATATATATAAAATAATAAATTTTATTTATATATTATTACAAATAATTTTTACATGTTTGCCTCATATAGCAATGAATTCAACTTCGAATTCAACTATTGATACGGTATAACTTTATACTTGACCTTTTATTTCTTTCATCGACCTAATCTTGTGATTCCAAGTCTCATTATACAATGAAGCGAAAGGCTACAAAAGAATAATATTAACTTAACAAATAAAGCAAAAACAAAAAAAAATAAATAAAAATAAAAAAAAATAAATAAGAGAAAAAAAAACTAGAAACTGGTATACTTATACCAGTACTATTTTCTTTCAGACATTACCAATACCATTTACATTTCGTGGTAACCTACAAAAGAAAAAAAGTAGTACCGGTAGTTAAAAAATGAAAGAAAAAAGAAACAAGAAAATGCAAAACAAGAAAGTAGAAACTGGTATATTTATCTTATACCAGTACTATTTTCTCTCAGGCTCAAATCTCCATTACTGATTTCATTTACGTTCCCTACAAGAGAAAAAAAGTAGTAATTAAGAATAAAAGGAAAAAGAAACAAGAAGCACGAAAACAAGAAAGTAGAAATTGGTATACTTATCTTATGCTAGTACTACTTTCTCTCAGGCTCAGATTTCCATTACTAACTTCATTTATGTTTCCTGGTGGCCTACAAGAGAAAGAAGTAGTAGTTAAAGAAAGAAAAGAGAAACAAGAAAACATGAAAACAAGAAAGTGGAAACTGGTATACTTATCTTATTATACTAGTACTGTTTTCTACCGGGTTTAGATTTCTATTACTTACTTCATTTATATTTTCTGGTGACTTACAAAAGAAAGATAGTAGTTAAAGAAAAGAAAAACAAAAAAATGCGAAAACAAGAAAATAGAAACTGGTATACTTATCTTATACCAGTACTATTTTTTCCTGGAATCAGATTATTGTTGATTCCATTTACATTTTCCGGTGACCTACAAGAGAAAGAAGCAGTATTTAATGAATGAAAGAAAGAGAAACAAGAAGACACGAAAACAAGAAAGTAGAAACTAGCATACTTATCTTATAGTACTATTTTTCCAGGTATCAGATCTTATTACACTTTCGCCAACAAAAAAACACACGGCAAAGTAAAAGAAAATTTATGAACTGGCACTTATTTTTGTACTAGTTGATCTCTCCATTTCATCTGTCTTGGCGAACACTAACCCAAAGAACCATTTTTATGAAACAAAAAAGAAGTTAAATAAAAAAAAATTATTTAAATAAAAAAAGTTTAATAAAAAAAAAATAATAAAATTACCAGCAAGCGAAAGTGAAGTACGTAGATTGATAACTGATAAAAATTTTCTGATGTTGGACATTGGACAAAGTTCAACGTCCAAGCATTTAATTGGGTGATCATTTCAAGACTGAAATACTCATCCAATTAAATGCTTGAACGTTGGACATTGTCTGGTGGACATTGTCCACTAGACATCCGTGTCCATTATTTTTTGTGTAGACAATGTCCAGTGACAATTCATGTTTTTTGGACATACGGTGGACACGGACATTGGACAATATCCAAATATGTTCATGTCCAAAAATATTCATGAATACTGTCTGTGTATATCACTGATCTACATTACTAATGACTATTCTATTCTATTCTACAGACTATCTACTCTAATCGATTATGAATTAAAATGAACAAAAAGAATTATTATGAAAATATGATAAGTAAAAAAAAAAAAGTAATATGAGCCGATATAAATTTAGAATTCCAAAAGTCTATTCCTATACTTGCTGCCCAAATTAGTAGCCCAGAATAAATCCCAAATCTTAAATAGTTTAAAACCTATTTGGGATTTTAATATCTTAAGTGCCAAATGCCCAAATAGTATTTACCTTTTATATATATCCCAAATCCAAAATCATTTCAAATTCCAAATTTATTCCAAATTTCAAATTTATTCCAAATTCTAAAATTATCCAAATCCCAAAATATTTAATTAATTAATAATCTAGTAGTAATGATATACAATATATATACAATATATATACATAAATTCAAAGGTTTCAAAGTTTCATTTTATACTGTTATATATATATAATTTACTAACCTTGTAGTGAAATTGCAAAAAAAAAGAGCTTGTCATATAGTATTTGGTTTGTTATAGTGTGCTTGTTATAGTGTATATGTTATAGTGTTTATTATGAACAGGTTTATAATTTTTAGAGTTATTTGTAGTTTATTTAATATTTTGCATAATCTATTTTATATTTTAATTTTTTTTTTTTTTTTATATTTATTAATGTCAAGTACAGAAATAGAATAGTAAGTTACAATTATATCAGGATGATATATAAAGAAATACTATATTTTAAAATTTTTAACTAATCATCTAATGATCTATGCAATAGGGCAAGCCTATCACTTGCAGTCAGGGCTAACCATTAAACTGCTACAGAAAGAAGATATGACATTTCACCTCATACTTTTCTATTTTAAACTAAAAGGTTAAATTTTTAGTTTAAAAAGGCTAGAGGAAACCAAAAATAGCAAAAAGATTTAGATATTAGTGAAAAATAGATAAGATATTGTAATTTTGTGAGTACTATTTAAGTATATATAGGTCTAAGTCATAGTTTGATTGAGGTAGTAGTTGGGTAGTATTAATAGTACTTTGAGGAAAGTATATTTTTTTGTTTCTAGTTTTGTAATTAATTTTTCGTGCAGATTCCCAATTGTGTTGGATTATATTTCTTGGTGTCCAGATCTCTTTTATGAACCAATCTAATAGATTGTTGGATAGTTTGATGAAAAAATTTGTTGTGTGTTTGGTAAGAAGTTGTTTTAGAAACTGAAGAATATTTTGAAGTATTGTGCCAAGAATAAATAGTAGAATACAGAAAGAGAGTTGAAAAGGAGGTTTAATAAGATTTTTGATTAATATATTAATAGTAATGTTTTCAATTTGAAGTTCTTGTTTGGTTTGAGTAATTATTTTGTAAAAAGATTTTATAAGTGGAGTTTTAACTGAAGGGCAGTTAAATAAATGTAATATGTCTTCTGTTTGTTTACAGCTTGCACAGTTTGTTGTAAGGTATAAGTAAGGGTATTGAAGGTTTAGATTTTGCAAAGTTGGTAGATTGTTGAGTAGGATTTTGAGATAGGTTGTATATAAATAAAAGTTATAGTTGTAAGAGTTAATTATGTTGAAAAATAACTGAATATTAAATAAAGGTAGATTTTGAAGGGATTTAAGTTGAAGAAGGTTATTAGTATTTTGAATAAGAAGAATATTTTTAATAAATTTGCGAAGTTTGAATGTGATAGTAAGTTCTTTCCAAGAAAAGAAGGATGGAGGAAGAAGGTAGTTTGAATTTATTTCAATAAGTTTTTTATTAGTGCCACTTTTAGCAAGATGTTCGGCATTTGTGTGTATGCATTATTTGAGTGAGCTTTAATTTTGTGTAAAGTTATTGAAATATTTCGGTAATTAAGAAGATAATTTATATTGTGTATAATGTCCCAATTTGGAAATTTAATTAAAGTGTTTTGAGAGTATGGTAGATTCTGTAGAATTTGTATTGTAGATGCATTATCTATATGAATATTAATTGATGTATTATTTGGTATTATAAGCAGAAGATAGAAAATAAATTCAGTTTCTGCGCGTGTTGAATTTGGTGCATTTGGTATTGCTGTACAGAATTTAATTCTAATTTGGTTATCTAAAATCCAACCTATACCAGTTAGGATATTTGGTGTTTGAGAATGAACTATTGAAGCATCTGAATAGAAATATAGATTATTTAAGGGCATTGTTTTAATAAGATTATAGAGATGAATTAATTCTTCTTGATAAGAGGGAGTTATAACTATATTTTTAATCTGTTCAGTATTTTGATCTAGAATGCTAATTGAAAGATTTGTTGGAGGTGAGGGTATATATAGTTGAGAGTGTATTTGGCAAAGAGCTTGAATTTCTTGGTGGTTAATAGATAATTTGAATGATATAGTTTGGTCTATTTTTTGTTTTTGTGATTTGCATGTGAGATAAATTAAATTTTTTGGTGATAGTATTTGTGTTTGTAATGATGGAGTTAAGTGTATGGTACCAGGAGTATCAAAATTTAAAGAATAATTTTCAATTTTAAAAGAACTTTCCATAATTGAAATTATCTTTCCAAGATTTGGTTGAGTTAATGTAGAGTAGATAACCCAGCTATTCTTTTTTGATTTTGAAGTTGGAGGTAAAATAAGATCTAATGTGTTTAAAAAAGGGTTTATAGGATCTAATTTAATTTGCGGCCAAGTTTGTATTATAGATTTGGTATTAATTTTGTTTGAGAGTTGTTTGAACCAGAAAGGGTACGACCACGAGTGGTTTTGTAAGTACGAAGATAGATGTTATTCCATGGTAGTAGGTAATTATTGTCAGCAGTTAGAAGTTGTTCTAAAAGAGAATTTTGTTGTTTTGAAGGCTTTTGATTTTAGAAGAATTGCATTTAGAGTTAAGAAAGTTATAAATAGAGTTTAGAGTTTGATTTGGGAAGAAGTTTTGATTAATATTTAAATTGTTAATATTGATATTGTATTTTAGGAGTTGAAAGTGATAGAAAATGCAAGTAAAGTTGGTAAAGCGTTTGTGTTTAGTTTGGTAAACGAGAGTGTATTGCCATGTTTTAGAGAGCCATTCTTTATATATTTTAATTAATTTAAAATTAAATAATTATTAGATTATTAAAACAAATGCAATTGAATCTATATCAATACAGTAATTTTTAAAATAACTGAATTATATAAACATTTATTTTTATTTTGTAATGTATTTGAAAGTTTACTAAATTTTTTGATAGCAAATCTTTTAATCAATATAGTAAACTCTTTATTTTATTATATGAGAGGATTATATTTTTATATACTATTAGAACTACTAAATATTATTGAAGCAAAACATATTAAGTTTGCAAATTTTGAAATTTTAACAATTAAATTTGCTAGTATGTTCTGTATTACTTTTAAACTATATTGGCTTTTAGGATTATAAAATACAATATGTAATTTAAAACGAATTTAATATATACATTTTTTTTAATTTACTTTATAGTTATATTTTACAATTATTCACTAAAGATTGGATAAATTGTATAAAAAGAAAATTTTTTAATTAAGTTGTGACAAAACAAACTCATTTCTAATAAACTTCTTAATTAATTTCAAGTTAATTTATAAAATTTTTTTTAAGGCTTAATCCAAATTGAATAATATTTTTTCAAAAGTTATAAATATATGAAAAAGTTTTACAAGTACAATTAGTATCACAAATAGGTAGTATAAATCACTATAAATATAAAAGTAAAATTGCTTTGCAGAAGTAGCTGTCTTTTCAATAATTATTTTTGCAATAATTAATATAATAAGAATAAGTATAAAAGTAAAATTGCTGTTGCAATAATATATATTTAAATATCAAATTTTTATTGTATTTATAAAAATTTTTTTTTTTTTTTTAAATGTTAAGGTGAGACCTTGCTTTTATCTTTATTAAATTTAATAGAAACTTTTTACAGTACTGAAAAAAATTTCATTTTTTTAAATTTAATGCTAAGAATAAAAACTCAGACATATATCTAAGTAAACCTAAATACTTATCTGTGGCCTAAACCTTGTATTTATAAAATTTAAGTTCATTAACAATTATTATTATTAGTTATTACATTTAAAATTAGTACAGTGTACAACATCTAAAGATTAAAATAAATTTACAAAATTTTAAATATTAATAGCCTATAATGCAATAAGAGTAGTGACATATATTACGTAATATAATTTTATGATACCCCTACTTCTTCCCCCTACATAAGAGAAATTTGATTGGCTATTATGAACTTCTATATTTAATATAAGATTTTAAAGACCCCCTCCTCTCCTAAAATATTATGTAATATCTGTTACTACCCTAATAATAAACCAAAAAAAGGCTGCCAAATTGTAGCTAATCAATTATCTACAACTTAGCAGCCTTCTTTTTTTTAAAAAAATTATTTATTTATAACTTATACTGGTTTAAAAATACTCAATTTTATATATATTTTGGGCAAAATGTGTCAAAAAACGTAACTTTAATTGACCAATCAATTTCAATTTTATGCATGGTCGAAATTTGATTACTGGTAGTATTTAGATGTCATGTAATTAACAAATTTAGTACACAATATTTAAGTAGACAATGACTTTGATATGCCTCATTAGGAATGAAGATATTTTTTTTCACAAACTAATTTCAATAAGCATGTGTGTCAAAGAAAATTTCTCATGCCCCATATTTTTTATTTGAGAAAAGAACTGGTGTATAGAGTACAAATCTGATAAAGGCATTTGTAACTAAGGGACTTCAATTTTTCTTTTTTTTCTCACAAAGGCAAAATAAAAAAAATTGAATGTTTTTAAAATCAAACTTATCTGGAAGTTTTTTTCAAGAATTGTAAAGACCAAATCAAAATATGCTAAAGCAAAAGAATTATAAAATGCTACAAAAGTATAATAATAAATGAAGTAAACAAGCTGAAAAAAGATAGAAGAAAAAAAGAAGGAGGAATTTAAAGAGGAATTTGCTGGTGTCTTAAGTGAAGATAATGAATCTGATGAAGAGGAAAGTGACAAAGAGACTAAAGAGGACAGTGAAAAAGAAACTGAAGAAAAAGAAGAAGCAATACTTATATAAAAAAAAGAAAGAAAAAGCACAAGGGTAATAAAAGAATTACCGAAGTCAACATATTATTGTAAGTTTGGTGCTTCTGGTATACTTGCAAGTTCTGCCAAAAGAACTAGCAAAATTACATATTTTTTTAAAACTGTGAGATTAGTAAATTAGGTTTTAGTTCTTGTGTAATAAACAGATTTCTAACCTTTTTTTTTAACTGCTATTGTCTACTAGAAGCCCTTTAATATCTTTAGTACCTCCTATAATTTCTCAAGCAATTGAATTGTTTAGTAACTTTGCATCGTTTTGAGTAAATAGGTCTTCAGCTGAGTCTGACATTAAAGAAATACCAACTTCGGTTGAGTTTAACGAAGAAATAATAACTTTGGTTTAGTTTGACAAAAAAATAACTTTAGTTGAGTTTGATGAAGAAATGACAACTTCAGCTAAGTCTGATAAAGAAGAAATACAAATTTTTGCAGAGTCTAACATAGAAGAAATATCTAAAATACTTGGTGTAGAAATATCCGGTGTAGAAGAAATGTCTGAAGTAGAAATATCTGATGTGGAAAAAATAATATTTAATACAAATGAAGTGTGTTTTACAAATCGTGATGCAATTGAACAACTTTGGAAGGATCTGAAAAATGAACAAACACTTAAGGGCGTGCCAAAAATTACGTGATTTTTACCATGGATACATGGTCAGAGGGAGTGATCACGTTATATATAATATATATATATATAATATATTAATCACATCTAAATCTGCGTTTGGTGATTGTGGCTTATGAGCGGTTGGGCGCTAAACCTGTAACCTTGGTTCCACTATCTTGAATGGGAGCCTGCGGGCGCAATGATGTACGTACTATATCGCAAATCCAGGGAACCGGAAAAAACCCACAAAAACCCGTTTGGCAAGACACGAGTTAGGAGATAGTGATAATCAGTCCTTACAGTATGCACCAGAGAAGGCGGATACTACAATTGGAACGAACCTAATAAGGGCAGGTAATCTCGGTTACCAAATCCGGGCAATGGTACATGTATGGGACATGGAAGGTGTTCCGATAGGCTTTTGTACAAGGGTAAAGTAGCCCTTAGGTTGCCAATACAAAAGGGGTTGTGGCCCTACAATATCTGCTTATATGTAGTGCGTTGGGTAGTAATAGGAGAACCATGAACCAGAGGGTTTAAATAAACAATTCCCGTAGTTGGGTTGTAGGTATGGCAGCTAGTGTAGAACCTCCGGGCGGACTACTTAAATTAGGCACCAAAAGTGCATGTGTGGCTAGTTGTATCCTCATTCATGTAACAAATATTATGTCACTATAACTCATAATAAATCCACAGCCATAGTACACGGCCTCTAAACAAAAAAAAATATATTAATCACATATATGGTATATAATGTATATAATATATATATTATTTAATATTAAGTAACTTTTGGTTCACTGGTCCGTTTTGGATGATTTTACTACCAAAATGATCAGCTCAATGAGACGATTCTAACAAGTCCAAAATCATCGAAATCCAATTACAGGGTCACAAGATTGTTAAGGTTTTGTATTATTTTATATATCTTAAAATAAAATTTTAAGATATATATATAAAATAAGACAAAACTTTAGCATTCTTGTGATCCTGTAATTGGATTTCGATTATTTTGGGCTTGTTGGAATGGTCTCATTGAGCTGATCATTTTGGTGTAAAATCGTCCAAAACGGTCTAGTAGATTGAAGGTTATTTAATATTAAAAATTATATATTATATATATATATTTTATTTAATATTAAGTAACCTTTGATCTACTGGTCTGTTATGGACAATTTTACTACCAAAATGATTGTCTCATTGAGCTGATCATTTTGGTAGTAAAATCGTCCAAAACGGTCTAGTAGATTGAAGGTTATTTAATATTAAAAATTATATATTATATATATATATTTTATTTAATATTAAGTAACCTTTGATCTACTGGTCCGTTTTGGATGATTTTACTACCAAAATGATCAGCTCAATGAGACGATTCTAACAAGCCCAAAATCATCGAGATCCAATCACAGAGTCACAAGATCGCTAAGGTTTTGTTTTATTTTATATATCTAATATATATATAAAATAATACAAAATCTTAGCGATCTTGTGACCCTGTGATTGGATTTTAATGATTTTTGGCTTGTTAGAATCATCTCATTGAGATGATCAATTTGGTAGTAAAATCGTCCAAAAATGGACCAGTAAATCACAAGTTATTTAATTTTTTTTTTAACTAGCGGCCCTGCCTTTATTAATAAGAATTACATATATATGCACTAAGTTTACTTCTATATTACTATATACTTTAAACTTTTCTATATCTAATAAAGATTCACTCGACTTCAACGAAGCCCAGGTGCGACCTGCCATGACAGCCGTTTCCCTCTTTTTAAAGCCCTCAACTCACTGAGAGTTATTTAAACGTCCACAGGTGGAGGCTGTTAGCCTTGTCAGAACCGATTAGCTATTAATATTTTTATCCTTCTTGTATACCGGTTTGACAAGAGACAACCAAGCCGGTTTACTGAAACCAGAAATATAGTTTCTTATTGTTTCTTGTGCAACGCCTAATATCTTTCTTTTCTTTTCCTTCTCTTTTTCTTTCTCATCGTTCACTCCTTTACCTAACTAACTATCTTCTTCTATGCGTATTTCACTGCTTTTCCTTTTTTCTGGTTTCCTATTTTTCTCATCTTGCTTTCCCTTCTTTTGTCTTAACGAGATTCTGTTTGCCTTTTTCCATTCATTGAAGACTTTGCATTTAAAGCGCCAAATTCGTTTATAAAATACTTTCCAGAAGCAGCGTACTAGCAGGCAGATAATTTGTTTTTTCTTTTTTGGCTTTTCACAAATAAATTGTTCGATTCTCTCAACAACTTCTTTTGGGATATACCCTCTAATTAACGCGGCTTGCCTCGTTTCTTTTTCTTTATCGGTGCTTCCAAACAGGACTTCTTCTCATGTTGTTTCGTCTACTGTTTTAAGGTCTTCCTTTTTTTTCAACTTTGACATTACTATACTACAGACTTCTCATCTTGTTTTTTTCCACAAAATTTTGTATACTTCACAGGATGCTAGATGGTTTTGTGTCTCTTCTTTTCTTAGGCAGCTGATGCATGTACTGATTTCGTATAACTCGGGTTTTCTTTTGTAGAGTGTGTCCTTTGTTGGGAGCTGTTGAACAACACATTTGATCTGGAAAACCCAGGCTCTACTTCTCTTTTCGCTTGTGCATCTTGACCCTTTATTTCTGCATATATTATCCCATAATGCTCTCCACCTACTCCTGCTACTGACATCGCCTATATCCTTTTCTATTAACTCCCCTACGGAGCTAAGCGCTGCCCATTCTGCATCATAATGTGCAATCATCATAGTGTTGACGAAGTTTCTCAAGGGTTGATCGATGATGTTGTTTTCCCAGTAAGGGTAGGCAGATAATGTCTTTGTGCGATCTGGCTTTCCTTGAAAAGCGTGCTGGCCCTTTGCACCTTCCTTGGCCAGCCTATTTGCCGCCTCGTTTAGCTCATTACCGCTATGACTTTTTGCCTTGTGCATATGTAGCTTTAGTTTTTTCTTGTTCCAACACTTTATGATTGCTCGCAAAACGCTCCTGTTCTTGAGCTTCAGATCCTCCTGTGTTCTTATGATTTTTTTCCCTTTTTTAATAGCACTAATTGCGCTTGCGCTATTGGTGTAAATGTGTACTTCTGCCTCCTGTGGCATAACTAATAAGGCTGTCCAAATCGCACCTAATTTTGCTCTCGTTGAAGCAGGCCAGTCACTAAACTTACTACTAAATTCTATATTTTCTAATCTACTATCTATTCTACTAATAACCCAGCCAATTCCTAACTCTGTTTTTCCTATTCCTACACCTTCGCAATTTAGTGATCCATCTGAGTATACCTCAAATCGGCTTCCATCTCTGATCTTAAACCCTATTTCTTTTAGCCTTTTTTGTGCTTCTGTTCCCTCAATTTGGCCTTCTATAAACTCTTCTTCAGCTGGCTTCACTAGCACTATTGGAGGTGGTTGTTCTTCTACTTCTTCGTTTCGCTCTATGCTCATTGTTGCGTATGGAACTAAATGCTCCCAAACACACTCTAGTTTGTATCGTTCTTCTTCACCTTCTTTATTTCTCTGTATAAGTCTTTTGTCAATCACTCTTTTGTTGCTCCTAAACGCTTTAAAAAGGATGCACTCTTCCTTTTTCCTATCCTTTGCAAGTTCGCAGCCTTGGCACTTTCTAATTGAGTGTGATTTTTCCCCAGAGCCTTCTTCGCTTACCCAATGCTGGAGGAGAAGTTTTTGGTTTGTCTTCTTTTTGAGGATTCTCACAATTTCATATTCTTTTTGTTGATTTTTCATGCCAAAAACGATCCACTCTTTTCTTCTTTTGTCGCTCGAGATTTCTCCTAGATTGGTCTTACACACCATGTTATTTTTTTCTACCGCTTTAAACCTTTTCTTGATTCTCCTAGTTTCTGTACTTTCTACTAGCAACTCCTGCTCTAGTTTCACAAACCAGATTGCCTTTTTTCCACTACACTTTTGTCCTCTTATTTTCTTGACTTGCTGCCAGGTAAGCATTTGGTTCCGCTTGGATTTAACAGCTGCCCTACCGTATATAGGTGCAGCTTCTTCTCATTACAGAAACTCATTAGGCTATGTTTATCCAGCAATCCTGCCAGCTCTAGATCGCTTGTGGCAAAATTTAGCACATTTGCCTTTGTGATGTTCCTAATTTCTAGTCCGAATCTTTTAGCCAACTTGACTATATTGTATGACAGATTGTTCTTAATACAGTGATTTTCCAGTTTTCACTGTTTACTTTTAATATGTTTTATGTGCATTTACAACGTAGTTGACTTTGCATTACTCTGATCCAAGTGGTGTGTCCCACTGTACCATCATCGTTGAGCCTTATTGCTAACTCTGTAAAGTGGTGCGCAATCTGGTTCTGCCATAGGGTTTTAGCACCTATTAGATTTTTGTGTATTACAACTGCCATTGCTAGGGTCTTTGCTAGGTTCGCCTTGTTTTTGATCATCATTAATATCGGGCGATGTAATCTTGCGCACATATTTTCGGACAGTAAGTGGCATTGCAGGCAGTATTCTAATCTTGATATCAGCACCCTATTGTTTATATAAACTAGTTGACCGAGCGTCATTCTCTTTTTCCTAATCGCCTTTACAACTTGCTGGCCTTCTTTTTTGACAATCTCAGAACAGCATTCTTTTCCCTTCCGCTCTGATAGCCAGATTCCTAGGTACCAGACAGCTTTTTCTTTTTCTTTTGCTTGGACAGTGGCACTAGTGTTACGAGTTGGTGAAAATTTTGCCAATCGATTAGTTGCAACTAAAGTTAGCAACTAATTGATTGCACAATCACGTGACCAAATTAATCGATTAGTTGTTAAGTTGTTTGGTTGTTTAGTTGTCTAGTTGTTTAGTTGTAAGTTGTATAGTTGATATTAAAGAAAACTAATTCTACTACATAATGATAAGAAAGTGCGGCGAATAACTTGCAGATTTAGAAATTAAACCAAGTAATGCATTTATATACGTACGTATGTATGTCAAGATGCACTTATATGGAGATCTTTCTGATTTAAATAAATCAGATAACACAAGAGTATTAGCATCGTTTTCAAATTTGAACATATTACAAATTGGCCAGATCATATATAGGCATTAGACCAACTTTAAGACTTGATTATTAATATTACGGCAAACTTGCCGCTGCCCATGATTAAGACCAACCTAAACCAAACACCCTATCTAGTATCGTACACTTGATGCATTAAATTTATTTATTTATTTTATTTAATAAATTAAATAACCGAAATGTGCGATTTATCTGTCGTCTGAACTGATGATCTAGTTAGCAAATCGGTATTTTTTTCTTTTTTTTACGTAAATTGGCGTACTTTACAAAAAGTCTATAAATAGATAAAAAAATGAGCTTGATTTAAAGAAAACTTTAAAATGAATGATTTTTATACTTACAAACTAAAATAGCCTATGAAGTGAAATTTAATGTAAAATGAAAAATGCTCACAAATACGTGTGAATTAAATAAGAAACCAAATGTGATCTATATAAGCTAAAATTTAAACACTAATAGAATAACTAAAATAACTGTTATAGTACAAGCTAATACGAGCTAAATGAACAAAGCACTTTTTAAAATAAATGAATGAGCTTAGGTCATTATAAAAGTTTTAAATATTATAATTTAATATTTATACTCACCAATTCACGGTGAATTAAATGACCCGAGGAGTACTATTAAGACAAAAACAATTGGATCATAAATTTTAATTTTTAAAAATAGAATAATAATTTAAATCTTTGGACCCACCAAACTAATACAAGTTAAACGATTCGCAAGATGCTGTAAAATGCTATATGAAGGGTAAATACTATATAAGCTTAATTTTATAAATTTTATAATGACTAAGCAGAATAATAAAATAGGGTCTTTGCCTTGAAAAGACCTTACGGGACATAGTAATTACTATGTCCCGTAAGGTCTTTTTCAAGGTAAAAACCCCAAATGATTTTAATGCATACCAAACTAACGCGAATTAAAAGATCTGAGGCATGAAAGAACTATTTAAAGCAATATCGTAATGGTAAGTTTGTATAGTAATATTAAATTGAAAGTTTAAATAGAAGAAAATTAGTTACTTATACCTATAAAATCATTGACTTAAATTATAAAAATTCATAAGTTAGATGAAGCTAAAATGATAATTGATTACCCGAACTAAAATGGAAAGCAAGAATACTTACGAGTTGACAGATTTTAAGTGGATAATAAAATTAAATACTTATGGCGCTACTTAATAATAAATATAGTAATAAGACTTAAAAATAAATATATAATAAGATGAAGTCAAAATTGTCAATGTATAAAAATATATAATTCTTATTGAATATGTTATAGCAAAATGTTTAATATATATAAATGTTAAGGAGAGAAAACATTAATACTGCTCATATTTTTTTTAAGAAATACTAATTGCTTCAATAAATCTGGTTCGAATCTGGTGCGCTTATCTGTTATATGGTTTCCAGCGTCAGAGAATAGATGTTCTTATGGCACGGAGGAAGCTGGCACCGCAAGATATCGTCTTGCCAAAACTGCCAAAGTAGGAAAGAGTGATTTGTGTTGGCGCCACCAAGCCAGAGAACAAAGTTCTTCGTCAAGGGAAATTTCAAATTCGTCAGGCACAGTGTTAGTGTTTTCTGTTCGTAAATGAGAAAAAAATGCTACCATTTTAGGTTTTTTTATATTGATGTGATATTGTATTATCATTGTTGACTGGTGTAGTATCATCATTAGTAGCTTGTGTTAAATTCAATTTGTCAAATTGACGGCGCATAATTTGGATCATTGAACGGCATAAATCTCTAGTGCAGAAATTTAATTGCTTAAATCGTGGGTCAAGGAAAGAGCAGCACATGCCAATCTCACTTGGATCTCCCCACCGTTCAATTAAGTTATTTAAGATTGTGTCTCTAACAAAGATTGCTTCTTCATTGTGACCAGTAAAGTACTTAAGCTGACGTGCAAGTTCTTCTAACATTGGTGTTATAAAACCAAGTATCGGATATTTGGATCCACTTAAAAATTGCGTCGCTTCATCGAAAGGAGAAAGAATTACAACGAGCTCTTCCAATAATTCGAATTCTTCTTCTGAAGGGAGAAAAGAGCCTATCGTTTCTGCTTCTTTTCTAACCTCTCTAAGAGCATGATTATTGAGAGTTGAGTATAATTGCATAATAGCAGGTCATAAGTATACAAGACGTTCAATAGAATGAAAGGTAGAGTTCCATCTGGTATCCATATCCTTAATGACATTTAATGGTTCTTTAAGTCCCAGGTTAATTTGTAATTGTGCTTCACGAAGTTGCTTTCTTTTTTTTTCTTTTGACAAAATAGACACAAGTGCTTTGCACTTTGAAATAAGCCCGTCTACTTGCTTTAGTCCTAAATTTACACTTAATTGTAACGTATGCCCGGCACACTTAATATTAGTAATGCCTATTTGTTACACCACCGACTTGACATTCGCACCGTTATCTGTAGTAACAGAAAAGATTTTCTGATGATAAATTTATCAAAAACAGATTCAACAGATTCTACAATATCGGATGCGTAATGATCGTCCAACTCCCCAATTTCAAGTATAATTTTGTGCGACTCAAATGATTCCGTAAGCCAGTGACAAGTAATTCCGATGTAACTATCATGTGCTCGTGAGGACCAAATATCAAAGGTTAAAGAAACTGTGTCAGACGTCTCTAAGATAAGATCTATAATCTGCTTTACTGCTGAAGTATAAGAGTCAAATATGATCGTTTTTATTGTATTAACACATGGCATTTTAAAACGAGAATCAAAACTTTTTATCAAAAGCTTGAAGTCATCAATTTCGACAAGATAAATGGGCTGAACACGTGAAACTATATATCGTACAACTTGATGTGCAAGTTTTTTTTGAACATAAGAAGAATGGGGCTTTATCATTACTTGCTGAATTGTTTGTTGGTAAACTTTCTGTCGCTTATTCGCAAGTGATTCTTTAGTAATATGATGGATATCTCTAAGGTGATTTATTAAATTGCTTGTTGAACCTAACTACATATACTCTGTATCACATCTGTCAAACAAGCATTGAACTTTTTCGACTTTCTCTTCTAGATTATCTGGTGTAAGTATTACGGCATCATATTGTTTAAAAAATTGCCATACAAAACTTCCCGTCTTTTTTCCTTTTCTTTTTCTTTTTTTGACACGACTTAAATTTGAAGTAGCTGTTGATGTTGAAGCTAATATTTCATCATCATCATTACTATTTTTTTCTTCGTCGTTATCAGATGGATCAAAATCATCATCGTTCGCACTATCCATTGTAGGTAGATTCTTTTTGTTTAAATATTACCGAGATGGCGCTCTCACCTTTTATTATATACAGATTTGTATTAGTTCCATACAAGACAAAACTAGTATTAAAATTTTACTTGAGGTTTCCTATTTAAATGTAATATATTTGATTTTTACAAATCGTGGGTACTACATATACGGGTTCAAGACAAAAGGTAGATTTTTGATTATAAAAAAAAAGCCTCATATTTACCACCAATTTTACTTTATAAAACTTATCAATGGTTCCGTTATCAATAAGATTTATCGTATGATTTCCAAGAATGTCATTTTTATTCCAAAAAATTCTTGACTTTTACTTGATATATCCTTTTTTTTATAACGATTGATTTTATGAATTAATTATTAATTTTCTTTCATTATTCACATGGCTCCAATATAATGATAATCTTTAATTGCAAAACAGGTTTAAAAAGCCAGAAATAAAGTAGACTTTAATATCTAAAATGCTTTTGTCTTACCTCAAATTAGTGTAATTATAACTTCGGGTTTCTATTATTTACCCTTTCTTCTCTTTGCTCTCTGTCGACAACACTATTAATCTAAGCAACAATTGGTATGTAATAGCAAGAAATCTTTATTTATTAATTTTTTTGATTGAAAAAAAATCATTTAAATAATTTAGATTATGCATATTTGATTACAAATATGATATAATCAAACGTAAATTATAAATAAACTTGCATAACGCCAATTTAACAAATATGTACCACAATGGTTGAATTTATCAACAACTATTGATTGGTAACTAATAGTACATATTCACGAAGCTTACTGTAAATGACTGGATACAAGACCTGGGTATAGTATGAGCTTATATCGTATAGTGTAAAAATTTGAGACTTTGCACTTATAATATGCAATTTAGATCTTAAAAAAGAGCACCCGAGTATAGTACATAGTGGGTCTACTATTTTTATCCGGCCATTTACGGTATCATTATGCATGCAAGTTTATTTGTAATTTACATTAATAGTAATAGTTGTTTAGTTGATTAATATAGTTGATAACTAATTGATTAACAATTAATCGTAATCGAATCAGTTGATAATAAATCGATTAGTTGTTTAAATTTTTTTTTAAATCGATTAGTTGAAAAGTTGCCAACTAGTTGGTTTTTCAACTAACGATTTGGAACACTAAGTGGCACCCCATTTGTATCTCGTCCTTTTCTTGTGGATTGGCCTTTTTGATGCTTGAATTGATAACAATAAGTTCAGACTTGTTACCATTTATTTTTATGTCGTTGATTTCGAAAAATTCTTCGGATATTTTAATAATCTCCATCATTTCGTCCTTGGACTTTGCCAACCACACCGTATCGTCGGCATATGCCAAGGTTGCTTGCTTCCACTTTATTGTGCTAAGTTTTAGCTCGCAAATATCTGTAGGCCAATCCACTTTGAATTTCGTACCCTAGGTCTTCTCTATTTTGTATTACTGTCAAGAGCGGGTCGTAAAATATTTGCCAAACCAAGGGAGAAATCACCTCCCCTTGGTCTATACCATCCATAGCTTGGAATTTCACCGTATTCCCTACTCCTGTAATTACTTCTATTTCCTGTTTATCAAATAGCTCTATTATGAAGGAAACTATGCACTCTGGGATTTTAATTCTATACATAGCTAGTCTTAACATTTTTAGACTGACAGAGTCGAATGCCTTCTTCATGTCCTGGAAGGCCATCCATAACTCTCTTTCCTGCTCTTTCGCATCTTCAACTATGTTGTTAATTATATGAATTGGCGCAGCTGTGCTACCTCCTGGCAATCCAGCAAAGTTGTAGCCATGCAAAATGTCTCTTTCTTTTAATATTTTGCACAGTCTGATTGTTAGAATTCTTACTGTACATTTTCTTACGACCTCAATAAGAGCTATTGGCCTTA
>QKWP01000189.1:330697-365442 GCA_003550325.1 Gigaspora rosea | reverse complement strand
TAAAAATATTATAAAAACATTATTATTATATTTTAAAAATATATTAAAATAAGTTTTTTAAAAATATTTTTTAAACCAAAATTATTTTTAAAAAATGCTTATATCTCGTAATTTTGCTTATGAAACCATCCTTCGTATTTTAACAAAAAATCTTTTTTGCGAGATTTTGGGGTAAACACATTTGTCTAAATCATTATATTATTGATTTGTTTTATTTATATTATATTTAATATTATAAAATATATTATAATATGATATATTTATATAATATAAATATTTATATTATACTATAAATATAAATTTATTTAGTTTAATAATGTTTTAAAAATGTTTTTATTAATATTACTAAAACAGTTTTAATATATATTATTTATATTATTATTATTAACTTATAACTAGTAATTATAACATTTTTCAAAACATAATAAAAATATAATTAATATATAATAATAATATTTTCAATTTTTTTATAGTTTCAGTGAAGTAATTCCAGTCTTCATGTTTTGGAATCGGATATAGCAGCTCCAGCTTTCATTTTCTTGGTATTAGCCCCTTTTTTAAGTATACTGATGCTAGTTCTGCTAATAGCTCTTTGGCTTTTTTTCCCACTCATTTTAATAGAGGATACGTAATCCCAAATTGTCCTGGAGTTAAATTATTTTTTGTATTTCTTACAGCTTCATCCCACTCTTCTATTGTGACACTTTTTTCTATTTCATTATACCATTCAGCCTTGACGTTTTCACGTGCCTTGTAAACTGACTTCCAGCTTTCTGGCATATCATCCGCTTTGTGTCTTCTTTCTATATACTGTCCACTGAAGTGCGCGTGTACTGCCTCCAACACTTCTTCTGGATTGTTTATTAGCCGCGGTTCGTCGTCCTTATCCCGAACTATAACCTTGTTAAGCTTTATCTTTCTATAGGGTTTGTCTAGCAAGCTCATCAACATCTTCTTTTGGTCTTTAATAATCATGTCATGCCGAGTTTCGATGAAACCTCTTATTCTTTTTTTCTCTTTTTGTTTCAGTAAGAGGTTCAAGTGCGCAATTAGTGTTTTCCAAAACCCTACAATCCTTTCTTCCCTCAGAAGGTCCTCAACCTGTATATGCTCATGCTTGCCAAGCTCTCTTCTTTCTATTATTTCTATGCACGTCTGCTTTTGCTCGGTTGTTAGGCTTTTCGTTTCTCCTTTTTCTTGTTTTCTTAACTTTCGTTGTATTTTGCCCAATATTTTAATGTCTTTTCTAATATCTTTCTCTTCTTTATCCCTAGTTTCTAGGCTGCATGACTCAACTGAGTATTACTTTTTTTCCTTGGCAAATATTTCTTTACTGCCTGAACTAGTGATTTTCGATTACCTCCCATAATTTGTCTGGGTTTTCTCTATCTATGTTCTTGTTTACGTCTTGTTCCTGTAGATCTTTGTCTAACCCGGCTCGGAATTTGTCCCAATCTTCTTCCTCTACTATTTCTAGGTCCAGCTGCAACCTTTTTTCTTTTTTCCGCTTTTGTAGCTGTCGTCCAAGTCTTCTTTTTTCCTCTAAGTCAGTTGCTAGCCTTGCCAAGACTAGATCATGGTCACTTCCTGTTACACAAGTCATGTCTTTTATTTTGCTATCCATAACTTGATCACTACATGAATTACTTGTCCATATATAGTCAATTCAAGATGCTTGCTCATTTCTTTTCCAAGTGTAGCTCACACTTTCTGGGTTTAGTTCCCTAAAAGTATCTTTGAAATTGTGTGACACTAGAATATCCAATAGTTTAGATTTCTTCTATGGCTTCTCCTTTCCTTTTCCTTTTTTGTCAAGCACATTCTTCGCTGTTTGATTAAAATCTCCAATAATTATTTGGTGGTTCGTGTGCTTTCCTTTGTTTTCAGAAAGCTTTCCTTGTAAGTACTTAACGATCTTTTCTTCCAATTCGTGATCATTCAGTGCTTGATATATCGTTATGACTTCAATACTAACTCGCTTAAAAAACATTGTAACTGACAGGATATACGGACTAATCTTTTCCACCTTTGCAACATGGTTTTCCCACTTGCTATTTATAATTATACCTACTTCGGACCCTTTCACTTTGTTCTCGTCTGCAGATGACCAAAACTCATGATAACCTTGAACCTTTCTAAGCATCATCTTTCCTTCTTTTTCTGATACATTTGTTTCTACCAAACCTAGTATATCTATTTTTGTTTCCTCCATGTATTCTATTACGAAGTCCATTTTTCCCCTATTTGTCTTGATTCCATTAATATTATGTGTCCCAACACTCAAAACTTCAAACTGCCACCCTTTCTCTACATCACCTTCTTCTGTGCTACTTTTATAATGCAGCACTTCTGTGTTCGTAAAGACGCCTAAGGCGCCTCTCAGGAGCGATTGAGGGCCTCTTTTCTAAAATGTCTTTTCTCTATTGCTGAAAGCCTTTTTGGAATTTTTTCAAGAAGACTTGTTTGGTCAAGGTTCGCATCTACTAGCTTTCCTGCTTTCATTGTATTAGGTTCCTTGTGAGTTTCTCTTTTCTGTTCTCGTCCTCTTGTTTTACTTTCCCCTCACTTTCTATTGTTGCCATTCGGACGTTTAGTCAGCTGCTTTTCTTTGAAGTTCCTTTCTTCAACTTTGGAACTGCTACTGTTTTCATTTGTAAAGTTCTCTTCTGGATTATTGTTACTTGAGTTGCTTTCTGATTTCCATAACAGCTTTGTATTATAGTAGCTGATACCACACTTTGTAGTTTTAACTTTCTTCTCAGCTGATTTGAAGTATACCGTTGCCGAACTCTTTGGGTTACTATTACTATTGATTGGAATATGCACTGCCATACCCCCAAGTCTCTTGAGTTGACGGAGTAGGAGTACTTCCTGTGTATGATATGGCAGATTTTTAAGTGTGGCTTTAAATTTTGCTCTTTTTGCTAAAATTTTGAGACGATTTTCTCCTTTTGTTATTCTTGACACTTTTCTATTAGATGTAGGGATCACCCACATGTTTTCGAGCTGTTTTCTTTCTTCCTTGCTGTGAAACTGGATTGAGACTATTACCGTCTTGTTTTTTTGCTTTAATATTCCACCCTTTCACTTTTATCTTTCCGTACTTTCTCAACACACTAGTAACTTCTTTTGTAGTATAGTATAATGGAATGTCCTATAAAGTGTACTCTTGTATCGTCTCTGTCTGTTCATTGGCCAGCAAGCTTTCATTCACGCTTGTATCATGATCTTGTGTAGTATCGCCTTTGCTTGTGTTCTGATCATCTTTTATAGATGCCTTCACTTCTTTTCCACGTGAGTTCGCTGCTAGCACCCTTTCTCTATAATCTTGCATTGATTCTGTCTCATTTCTTTTACTGAGTTGATAAATTCCACTCTTTTCCGCTTCTATCGACGTTTCAATTATGTTTGAAATTTGTCTTTCCAACTCCTCTATGCCGTAGTCTGAATGACCTCCTTCTTGTTTTGTTAGCGCAATTTTTTTACTTATGGCACTTTTGAATTCGGGTATCTCTATTTTTTTTCTAGGCTTTCTGTTTTGGACTCAACCAGTTGTTCTTCTTCTTGTGTAATTCCGAGTTGTTTCCATTCTATAATTTCGCAGGCCCACCTAATAATGTAAACTGTACCTGGGTATGTAATGCCAAGTAAGTTAGCGACTTGTTTGTCTCTTTCCAGAACGAGTTTTTTTTGACTCATAGTGATTTTGATTATTTCACTTTCTGGTCTTTTAAAAAGATTCTTAAATTTGTTCAAAAATTCCATGATGTTCTACTTATGTAGATTCTGATTATGCTATCGATTCTGATTCGAACTTTCTGTTTTCGATGTTCTAATTTCTACAAGCGACACGTGACTACTTTGTAATAATCGTAACCGGTTCGCAACTTGTTGTTTTGCTGTAGGTGCCCTAGACCTAATTAGTATACGTATTTGTTTGTTTACTTGTTTGCTTCTGGTTTTGGACCTAGTGATCGGCAGTACAGGGTCTAGCCAAATTCTCCAGTTTTCCTTAGTTTTAGGCCAACTCGTAAAGTCTTTAGAAAGTTTGTGTTTTCCAAGCTTTTTGGCGTGCTAGAGTATTTTTATATTAAGTAACTCTAGATGGTTTTTTCTAACCTTTCTTTTTCTTTAATCACTTTTTGTGTATTTCTTAAAGCCTATCTATGTGTTTTCTGCTATTTTTAAAAAATTTTTCCAGAAACGTTTGTGTACAGAGGATTAGCGGGAAGAGTTCAGTGATCACAAATTATTTAATATTATCTATATTTGTATAATATATTATAAAAAATTAGTCGTTATATTAACCAATTAAAATTGAAATAGGGTGATCACACCATATATAGATGGGGTGGCTACTAAGTAAAAAATATTACGTGATTTATGGCACGCCCCTTACTGCCATTGAATATAATGAATGACAGTCAGTTGGGGTGAAGTCAATAGAAATGGGACAAATCTATCTAATAAATTTGTCCCATTTCTATTGACTCTACCCCAGTTTATAAGTATCTTGTCCGGTTAAAAGGTGGTAACAGAAAAATAAAAGCGAGTAATAAAGCTGCATATATTACCTATATTTTTCCAAAAAAATATACAGCCCAAAGAATTTAGTTTTTGCTAAATTCTATTTATAACATGGTTCATTTCTGATTACACAACATAGTAAGCACCAAAAATGCAAACAACTGATTGATGATGAGGATATTGCATTGCAATATTGACAATAAATATGTAAGACATCAGGCATAAATGGTATTAGCTCATATTGTTTTATGCAGTATATAAATAATATTATTTTACCTGAATGTATAAGAGATAAAAAAACAATTAGTTTGCATACTGCTGAAAGGTGGTTGAATATTTTGGGGTGTGAAAGTAAAGAATATAGAAAAGGAGTATATTTCAACAGGCATAAAAAGGGGAATGTTGTAGCATATAGGGAAATTTTTTTAAATAGAATGAGAATATTAGAGCAAAGAATAGCAATATACGAAGGAGAAGCAATAATAAAAGTTCTACTAGTTTTAAATAGAGAAGAATGAGAACTAATTTTTGTAACCCACGATGAATGTATATTTTACACAAATGACAGGAAGAGAAAAATTTGGGTACCTACTGGAAATATGCCATTATAAAAAAAAGAAAATGAAAGATCAATAATAGTGAGCGACTTTATCTCAGAAGAGTGTGGTCGATTAAAACTAAACAATGAAAAGATAAGAATGCTCCCAAATGTTCCTGCAGAGGCACGATACTATATTATGCCCAGTAAAAATCAAGAAAATTATTGAACTACTAACAATTTGTTAGATCAAATCCAAAATAAAGCGATCCCAATTTTTGAGGCAAAGTTTTCCAATGCAACCGCTGTTTTTGCTTTTGACAACAGCACTAATCATGCAGCATTTGCAAAAGATGTTCTCATAGTATCAAGAGTATTTGGAGCATGGAGGAAACCAACCAGTAATGTGGCCAACAACTTATATCGATGCCAATATAATTCAAAGAGACCAACAGATGATTTTTGATGAGGATTATCTGAAATTGGGTTGCGGAGTCTGCGGACTGCAACAAATTTTAAATTTTCGCAACCAAAATCTGAAGTGTATGTGCAAATTCCGCACATAAATTTGCAAATTTTACTTATAAATTTTGATTAAATGCTTATACGCGCAACTAAAATTTTATAAATTCTTATAATCCGCAAATATTTTTTTTTTTAGTTGCAGCCCGCAACTAATTTAAAAATTGAATTTCAGACACTAATTATGAGGTTCCAACGATGCGAGGAAAGCTAAAGGAATAAAGTTAATTTTGCAAGAAAGAGAACTTTGGAGAGAAGAATTGTGTTTAGATTATAAATGTGTAAAAATAAGGAATCACAAAATGATCCTTTACGAGTAGATTGCTGTATAAGGAAGATTATAGCCACCCAGCCTGATTTTATTGCACAAAAGGCAGTCATTATAGAATTAATTGAGGAAGCTGGTCATTTGTGCATTTTTTATCTGAAATTTTACTGTGAACTCAATTTTATTGAAATGTATTGGGGTGCAGCCAAGTGCTATGCAAGGAGTCATTGTAATTACTCTTGAGCTGGCTTACAACAAACCGTTCCACAAGCACTTGACTCTGTTAATATTGTCACAATCAGAAGGTTCGCTAGAAAATCCTGGAGGTACATGAAATTGTATCGTGAAGGATTAACTGGTAAATTGGCAGAGTTCACTTGCAAGAAATTCAAGTCACATAGGTGAATCCCACTGCAAGAATTAGATCTTTTCATGCAAGAAAATATTTGATCATATTGTAAGTTTTATTTTATTTTTTATTTTTTTTTTTTTTTAAAAAATTTTAACTATTTTATTCGATTCTAGACCAAACAAAAAAGTGGATAAAATTATTGTGAATTATTGTGAATTATTCAGAAGCAGAATGAAAATTGAAAAAGACCTGATTTTGTTTTTTTTCTTTTTTCTTTAATTTAAATTTTAATTTTTTTGTATTTTAATTTTCTTAAATTTTAATTTTTTTGGGTGAGTTGTTTTATTTTACATTTTTTTTTCTTAAAATATAAATGCATATTTAGCTTGAACATTAGCAAATTAATTCGATATAATTCAGCTGAATAATAAGTAGGTGTAAATTTTAATTATTAATATTGCATTAAATAATATATATAATAAAATTGGTCTTTAGTAAAAAAAAAATAAAATAAAAGCATTGCATGAATAAAAAAAATCAATTTGTGCAGGGATTAGATCCAATTACCAGGTGTCGTTAAATTTTCAGTATTTCAGTATTTACAACTGTTTTCAATAATTTCGACAATGGTCAATTATGTAATGGTGAGTATATATTGATAAATGCACATTCGTTATTTATTAGTGCCTTCTTGTGTAACATGAAAGCTTGTATTCAGAATGTACAGGCCAGACACATACATATTGGACATGCTTCAAGCACAACTATGACATTGTATATAGTTCAGAATACTATTGCTATATTAAAAAACATATCACTATGAATTGACCAAATCGATTGGTCACGTGAGCACACCCAAAATATGCGTTAATCGACTTTTTGGTCTATTTTAATTTTTGGAGCGTCCTTATCCTGTACCCGGGGTAGAGGCTTTTATCCTATGCCCAGGAGTATAAGTTTTTATCCTGTACTGCCTAAATATGATTGGTCCAAATTTTAAAAAACTCAAAAAAATTTATTATTATTATTATTAATTAAAGATAATTTTTTATTAGAAAAAATACAAGTAGCGAAAAGTACAAAAAAAAAATATTTATTATTATTATTATTATTAATTAAAGATAATTTTTTATTAAAAAAATACAAGTAGCGAAAAGTACAAAAAAAAAATTTATTATTATTATTATTAATTAAAGATAATTTTTTATTAGAAAAAATACAAGTAGCGAAAAGTATAAAAAAAAAAATAAAGGTAAAAAAAAAACATAAAAAAAGCATGACAAGACAAAGACTAAAAGACTAGCAAACAACAATTAAAAACTCCACCAAGCAACAATGAAAGTACCACCAAATAACAACCAAGAACACCAACAAATGACGATCAAAAAATCACCAATTTACAACTAAAAGCACCACCAAACAATGACCAAAAGCACTACCAAACAATAATCAAAGCACCACCAAATAATAATCAAAAACACCACCCAATAACGATCTAAGCACCAACAAACAACGATGAAAAGCACCAACTAACAACAACCAAAAGCCTCCACCAAACTACAACCAAAAGCACCACCAAACTACGACCCAAAACATCACCAAACTACAATATAAGTACTATACATGAGGACAAAAGCATTTCGGGTTCTAAAACCCAAAATTAAAATTTGAAGATAAAATTGTTTTTGATTTATTTTACTTGAAAGACGAAATTATTTGATACTTTTTTTGAATAGACGAAATTATAAGGAACATATCTATATAAATTTTATTTGCACTTCCTTATAAAAAATTTTAATTTCTCTAATGAAGACGAAATAGGCCTTTTTCAAAAATCTATTTCGGTAGCATCACTAGTAAGTACCATCAAACGATGACCAAAGGCACAACCAAAGGCACTACCAAATGATGACCAAAGGCACCAAACGACGACCAAAGGCACTACTAAACAACGACACCAAATAACAATGAAAGTATTATAAAAGAGCCACAAAAGCACTGCAAGAACAACAACGAAAGTACAAAAAAAAACACCACACAATGACGACAAAAGCAACAAGGGCACCACAAAAATGATGATGGGCAAAACACGCGATTTTCTGTATTGATCAGTTTAGCATGGAGAACTTTTGCATTTTTCAGAAAAGTACAGAATTTTTTATGCAGCAATTAACCAATCAAAAATCACATTTTAGCACATGATATAAACAGATGGATAATCATTGAACTACGCAGGCAATCAATAGATGTAATTCATATATTATTATTTCTATTATAGTTTAACTTCGAAGTAAAATAAGTCGCGTTTTAGAAGAATAAATCTTTTTACCCAGATTATAAAACAATTTGCAAGCATAGAAACTTCATTAGAAAAGTTTTTAATAAGAAGATACACGTTCTTTATTAATATTTTTAACCTTTTTTATCATACATAATAAAACAACCTCTATTGAATTAAATATCTTTTGAAGAATATACATATTTCAAAAACAGTCTGTAAAGATTATAATAAAACAATGAATTAATTATTTAAATAATAACAAATAAGAAAAACTGAAAAACAATGTTGAACTTTGCGAATTGTACAGTAAAATATACTTATATTACCTCTTACTATAGAGTAGATAGTACTTCAACTGTTAAAAGAACAACCTTTTTCAGTGTAATGCAGCGTGATGCAGCACAATGCAACTTCAGTTTCTTGAAAAGACGTTCTCTATGAAGCTATTTTATTAGTAAAGTATTGCATGATCGGATTGTTTTTTTAAAGTTAACTTATTACCTGAAAATTCTGGTTTTATACTACATTCTATATAAATACTTGTGCGTAATGTCGATCCCGGAAATTATTGAAATCGAAAGTTCTTCATGCTGATCAGTTTAATTTAATTTATAAACATAGTCACATAACAGACACAGGATAAGACCCTCTACCCCAGGCAGGGTTGGCAATGGATATACTCCATTGAAAAAATTGCAAACCAATGGAGCCAATGGAACCAATGGAACCAATGGAGCCAATGGAATTAGATATTAGTTATAAACAAATACTATATTATAAGCTAGTTGGCCTCCATTGGCTTCATTCGCAAATTATTCTCAATGGAGCAATGGAGTGATGCCAATGGAGTTGTTCTCCATTCACTCCAATGGATAAATGTGCCAACCCTGACCCCAGGATATAGGTTAAGTTTAAGTTTCTCCTAATTTTTGAATCCAAAATGGGACAGGTCACGTGATTTTAGTCTTTAGGTGTCGCGCACTGTATTTATTTGAAATTTATATTTAATTTAAAATTTGTATCTAATTTAAGATTTGTATCTAGTTTGGGATTTGTATCTAATTTGGGATTTGTGATTTGTACCTAATTTGACTTGGGATTTTGATAGTGGGATTTGGGATTTGGAATTGGGATTTATAGATTTGAATTTATATGCGATGGCATTTTCAAGTGTAACAGCGATATTTAAAAATTAGAAAAGTTAACCAATTGTAGGGGCCCACGAAAATTTGGAAAATTTTCCTATTCATATAAAATTTTTAAGGGTTCCTAACAACTAGGAATGTGATATCTGATATGAGCAAGACCTCACCTTAAAAAAAAAAAAAAAAAAAAAAAAAAAAAAAAAAAAAAAAAAAAAAAAAAAAAAAAAAAAAAAAAAAAAAAAAAAACTAGGAATGTTAATCTTAAAAGTTCGGATCCTTAAAATCCTTAAAAAAGCCAACCTAAACTAGAATAAACCCCAGTCCGAAATTGGTCTAGCCTCTGCGGTTTAATATACAGCCCAATAATCTTATTGAAAAAAATATTGTGTATTCACGTTATATTAAATTTATTCGATTTATATCATGTGGTCATACTACTAGTTTTCAGACCGGTTCTAAACTCCGGACCAGACCGATATCGATTTCGATATCGATATCGTAAAAAACAAATACGTAAAGAGATTTTAAGAGTCAAATTAGATGGGTCAGATAGTATAAACACATCTTATTTTGACCTGCTTGATGACAAAATTTATACGTAGCACTCGAGAATAGAAATTAGAAATTAAATAACTTATGATTAATATCTTTCGTAATCTATAACCATAAATTTTCCTTACCCAATTTGGAGGTTATCCGTTATCTTACAACTAAGATTGTTATTGACACTTCTAATTTTGCGTTGCCAAGATGCAATCCAAGATTAATGCTTGAACATTACTTTAATAAGGTAGGCTGCAGCTATAAATGATTATTAGACTTGTATATATCAAGAAAGGAAAGTCCCATGTAGGCGTCATCTGTACGTACGTCGTACGTAATCTAGAGCAATAAAATCATTGTAATTATGAATTATGCATTCAAATAATTCATTAATAAGGGGGTTACACCTAATAATAGTAATAAAAATAGAGGTTTAAAGATTAATAATAATTTCACGGAGGCTTATTGTGGTGATTCCCATTAGTAGAAAAAGAATAAAGCAAAAAGAAATTATTGCACAAATTGGAATAGTTAGCGTGTAACATATTGACGTTCCAGTGCATAAGTAAATCAAAGCCTTACATTATTTGGCGACTATTGATTGATTTGGATAATTGAATAGCAATACTGTACGTATTTACCATATCGATATATAAATGTCAATTTTTTTTTTCATATGATCTTAGACTCCCATAACAAAAATGAAGTCTTCATATAAGAGAATATTTGATATATACAATATATCTTTTATAATATGTTTTTTTCTACTGTTTAATAAAAGTTACGCAGATAATAAAAGTAATGGAACTATAAATCCTAAAGCTGCTGTACCATATCCAAAAGTATTCAAAGAAAATTATAATGTTAAGAAATTAGATTTTTTAGTAATTGGTGATTGGGGATATAAAGGAAATGGAACAGGACAAGCGTCAGTTGCGGCTGCTATGAAGAATTGGGCAAAATGGAATAATTCTCAGTTTGTCATTAATGTTGGTGGTAAGTTTGATATTTTAATCTTTACTATTATACAAAAGAAGAAAATTAAATAATGAATATAACCGTTTTTATTTTACATACAGATAATTTTTATCAAATTGATGACAATGAATATGATGGAATTCTAAGTTTAGATGATCCAAAGTTTAAAACTTATTGGTTGGATGTATACACTGGAAGATTAGCTGACATTCCGTGGTTCACCGTTGCTGGAAATCACGATTGGTAACTTTTGTTTAATATATTTAAAAAACTGATATATTATAATAAATTATTATTAATAAATTATTAAATGTATAAATATGTGAATACAGGTATGCAAACGTCTCAGCGCTATTAGATTATTATTGGTTAAAGGATAATAGATTCTTTATTCCATCACTTTATTACGTTCGTAAATCAACTTTTGGAAGAAGTAAAACAGAGGTTGCATGGATACATATCGACACCAATCCATTTGCATATTTTTATGGTAATTTAACGGATAAGAACCAGCTTAAAGCTAATCTTGCAACCATGAATATTGAGACTAGTGATCAACTTGAAGGCAAATTAAATTGGATTGAAGAACAATTAAAGGCTGTTCAAAATACTAAATGGATTTTTGTTGTTGGTATGTATTTAATTAGAGTTTTTTCTTTTTAATATATTTTAACATAATTGAATAATAATTTTCTCAAATCACATGCTTAAAAAGGTCATCACGCGCTAGTAGGTGACTGCTCAAAAGTCTATTATTTCCCTCGTCTTCGATCACTCTTTGAAAAATACCGTGTAACGGCCTATTTCGCGGGTCACAATCATGTATTAGAAATGGAGCCCACCAATGCAACGTCTCATGTTACATATTTCACTTCAGGTGCCGGAGGTAAATTTGATTTGGAAGGTTGTAAAGGTGCCACTTGGGGTTCTCCAGGTGGTACTATGGGATTTTTACACGTTAGTATTGAAGATGGTTGCGATCAAATGTACTACGAGTATGTTAACGCGACTACTGCTGGTCAAACTCCTCAAGTTGTTAAACAAGGGTATATTAATGTGAGAACAGATAATGTTTAATTTTTAAATCGAGTTTAAGGATAAATTGTTTGTATTAACTGGCTTGAAACTGAGAAGAACGAAGTGAAAGCCTTATTAGAATTTTCCAAAATGTTTAATATAATTTAGGTTCAACATCCAAAAATGTTGGATGTTGAAATCTTAGTTTAAAATATAATTGTTGAACTTTTAATAGAAAAAAAATCTTTGTTTAAAATATAGAACAAGATTTTTATATCAGATATAGTTTTGTCAACTAATTTCGTTATATTTGAACATTAGACGTCTTCAAAAGTTTTTAATCGAGTTATTCGTGATTGTTATTATATGAGGGTGAACTTCGTTTTAATATAAAAATTAATCCTCTGCTAAATATCTTTTATAATTAATAAAATAAGTGTTGTAATCCTTGCGTTCTATTACCATTAAATAATTTTAAACGCGTTTCACCCTAACGTGATCTGGCTTTATTTTTGGGTTTAAAAAGTTTATTCAGTTATTTGTTTCCAATAAACAAGCTATACTTGATGTATGCCTTATAATACAGTGGCAGCCACATGTTTTGCATCACTTGAAAAAATTTTTTAAATTCGAATATCTCTCCAAAGTTAAGTTATTTTTGGATGAATTTTTTTCTTATTGATTTACCAATACCAACATGAAATTATATGATTTTCCGTATTGCACAGTAAATCACGGAATAGAGTAATGAATGCGGAAAGTTGTACAGTTTATCAGCAGAAAATGGGGTAGAGGTAAGTGCGTGACTTAGTCCTTGCAATTCTGATCTATGATTGGCTTGGGGCTGCTAACCAAAAATGTCAAGTAATAGATATTTATAAATAAATTGGTACATAAAACGAAATAACGGGCATGGGCGTTATTTCGAATTGAATCCTTTATGTTTAGTTTTGAAATAACGCCCATGTGGCGTCCTGAAATGACGCACACCTGATATACAATATAGGATTGGAATTTTATGCTTTTTTTCGCGCATGGGCGTATTCGAAATAATGGGCTAGTAACCAAAGTAACGCGCAAATGCTCGTTATTTCAGTATTTCAAATTGTGAAGTACGTATGGAAATCGAGTTTACAGCTGATTTGAAAATTAGTGGGACACTTGAAAAATTTTCTTGTTTTTGAAACCTTTCGGTTTCGTCTTATGAATCATCTAACTTTTCGGAAACCATGTCACAGTCTTCGGAACTTCGGTCCGATAATGGCGATGTGATTTCCGAAGAGTTATATGATTCATAAGACGAAACCGAAAGGTTTCAAAAGCGAGAAAATTTTTCAAGTGTCCCACTAATTTTCAAATCAGCTGTAAATACGTTGTATTTTAACAATGATTTAAATAGGTTAAATAGCGATAATATGTTTAAATTTTTATCACACTTTCGAATTTTTTGTTTTTTCATATTTAAATTTTTTATTATGATTTTTCTTGAAATATTTTTTCTTTGAAATTTTTTTATTCATTGTTGAGAAAAAAATCTTAGAAAAACATTTTTAAAAATTTCCTTGAACGTCAAATTTGGCTGAATTCTTTATCATTTTAGCCAAAAAAATTTTGCGGTTTGATTTTTAATAGTAATTTACTATTAAAGTTTAATCGCTTTTTTTGGCTAAAAACGTGCGCATTTTTGACGAGAACTAAGCCAAATTTGACGCTCGAGGACTTTTGAATCCCAAAATCTTTAATTAATCGTCGGGTTTTCGGACAAATCCTGAAATCACGGTGTAGAGCGAGATCATGTGATTTAATATAATTACTATTTCAATTCAAATCAATCAATCATCAATCATCAATCATCAATCAATCAATCATAATATATATAATATTTTAATAATTATAAAATTATCGTCGGTCACGAGTGTCTCTTACATTTTTACCAATCATTTTGCACGTGTGAAAATGAGATGGTATAAATGGTCAACGATCACATGTCATGGGAATTAATGTTGAATGTACGTATAAATCGTTAATATGCTCTAACTGGTTTTTGGTAATGCTAATCAAATTTGGCAAGTATGATCAAATCTTATACCACGGTGGCTCTAAAATTAGTATTCCAGGAACAGGATTTTAGTATGAAAAATTCAAAAGCATGGTCCAGGTGATTAAATTATCATATTTACAATATTCTGGTGATGATTGTCAAAGTCTGTAAATTAAATTAGCTAACTTTATAAGGATTATGATCATCGTAACTGTAATTATGCATAACTAATGTCGTAATTTGTGGGAATTTGAAATTCGAAAATTGCTTCACAATAGATAAAAAACATAAGATTAATTATAATAAACGATAATACACGATAATTAGCGCTGCTTAATAATAATAATAATGAAAATAAAAAAAAAAAATCAATTACACTTTGCAATTTTTGATTTGCTATATCCAAAAATTGTAATCAGGCCGTGGGAAACTTTATTAAATCTGTAATTATTGCGATATTTGATCGTTTGCATGTTAATGTCGTAATAAATTCGTAATTTGTCTATTACTATGAATTAATAATCAGTAATTATTGATTATTTTTTTTAAAAATCGACTTTCGTTCATAACGTACACTTTGTATCTTTCAAAGAAAATTGTTTTCGCTCTTAGGCTCACTTTGTATAGTAGAAGCATAATGGTTCAGAACGTAATAGCACGGTAATATATTTTTTTTCTTTTTTTTTTTTAATGCAGTTCTAATGTTTCGCGTGATAGCAGAAACATAATGGTTCAGGACGTAACAAGGTAGTTAGTGTAGTATTTTTTTTATATATAGTATATACTAACGTTCGTTTTTCCTTTAGAACGGAACGTAGTGCAATAACGAACATAGCATAATAGTAGAAGCATGATAGCTCAGGAGCATGCTTATATTATATATATATATATACAGTGCTAACGTTTCTTTTTTTTTCTTTAGAACGAACGTAGTGCGATAATGAATGTACAATAGTAGAAGCATGATAGTTCGAGACGTAGCAAGATAGTAGCACGGTAGTATTTTGTTTTTTTTTAACACAGTACTAATGTTTCTCGCGATGACACACATAGTATGATAGTAGAAACATGTAGTTCAGGACGTAACAAGATTATTAGTAGCACTATAGTAATTTTTTTTTAATACAGTACTAACATTTCTTTTTTCTTAAGAATGAAATGTAGCACAATAATGAACATAGCACGATAATAAACGTAGCACAATAGTAGAGCACGATAGTTCGAGGCGTTAGTAGCACAGTAATTATTATTGTTACAGTTAACCCGATACCGATTTCATGAGGGTTGACCGGTAGCACAATAGTAAATAGTTCGGGACATTAGTAGCACAGTAAAAATTTTTTATTTTATTATATATATATATATATATATAGAACTAACATTTCTTTTTTTCTTTAAAACAAATGGAATATAGTATGATAATGATAACAAACATATGATAGTAAATGCACGGTAGTAATTTTTTTTTTAATACAGTACTAACGTTTCGTATAATAACATAGTTCGGGACGTAGCAAGATAGTAGAACGGCAGTTAATATGGAACATGCATGATAGTATAGAGCTTAGCATAATGGCTAATATAGAATTTAGCATGGTAGTTGGAACGCGATAGTTGGAATCGGTAATTTGTATTTATTTATTGTATTTTTACTTTTTTATTTTATTTTTTTTTTATTTTTTTTTTTTTTGTTATAAATATGACCAATATATAATCGTTTTTGCAATTTTATTAGTGTCCCTGAAAGGGGCGCCGGTGGCGCCCCGCAAACACTTGTAACGTATAATATGAATCTTATTGGCCGATCGTAAATTCAAAGTTAAAATTATCAGTTATGGTGCGATCAGCTTTAAATCTCTTACAAATTAAAAATTTATAAATTATAAAAATAATCTACTAGATTTGTTCTTCTTGCCCTTAAGAGCAAAAATTGATTTGAATTTAAATTTAAACTAAATTTATGGAATAGTGGCCTTTTAAGCTTTGCCTATTTTATTATAAATTTGTAAAAAAGTAAATGCTTTTGACCAATCAAATTATCGCATAAATTTTATAAAAATTTATTAGTATCAAAGCTAATCGGATATTTTACACATTTTTTTTAGAACGTGCTCGTCTTTTAGATTGATAGTCTACTTCCGATTTATTCCGTTAATATTACTATAAGAAAATGTGAACAAAATCATGTGATTGGAGATTTAAAACCGCTCGCACTATTGCTATATGAAAATTTTTTTTATGTAGAATTTAAATAAAAAATTTTTTATCGAAATTGGATAAGTGGTTGTCGAGAAAATTTTTAGAGAAAATTTTACTCGCCTGTAAATTAGGTTAATTTTCAAAACTTTGAGCAATTTTTATGGAAAAACTTTTATTTGCATTTAATATAATCGTAAACTTTTATTAGTCAATTAATCAATTAGTTGAACAATCGATTAGTCAATTAGTCGATTAATCGACTAAATTGGGTAAAATTCAAATCGATTAGTTTTCAACTTTACAACAACTAATATATTAATTCGATTTTCGATTTATATAACTATTAAAAATGAGTTACAAACTGGTAGTTAACATGGAACTATCTGCTATTTCCTAAATTTGTATAAACGGTTTATTAAATATGTCGATATATATAGATTACTCGCATAATAATTTTGCTACGGGTATAGTCTGCTCTGCTAGTACTACTTATAAATATAACAAATTTAAAATTTTTGAGTAAAAAAAGAGTTTACTAAAATTTTCTCTCTTTCGCTCTTTTTTTTTGTCATCCAAAATTTAAATATAACCTGTCTTAAATTTATTGATTTTATCCACTTCTAATAACATCAAAAGCTTTTATCCACTTTTAAATATAACATTTTAGACCAATAACTGCTTTTAAATATAACATTTTTGTAAAAAAGTGCCAAAATTTCTATATAACTATATAACCTCTATGTATATTGTTCGGAGTCCTACATTTTGGCATTCATATAACACAATATAATTTTATACACGTATTTGAAATTGAATAGATTATAAAATGAATTGATTATTTCTTTTTTCTTAAAAAAATTTTATCTCCTACTGTTCCCAATTTTTTAAATATACATACCGCATATCAAAACTGCTGGTGACAATCCCTAATATAGTACTGTATAACTTTACAAAAATGGATGTCAATATAAATTATCAATACGTAAACAACGCAAATTATGGCTCAATAATTGTACAGCTTAACATTAGTATCGTATATAACATCTTAATTTCTAAAGAGTATAAAATATTGTGCAATCAGATGGATCAAAGAAATTATCCTTGATTTTTTATTCAACTGAATTCGGTTGTTGGTCTCTCAGTTCAACACATATTTTCGTACCCGCAAGCTTTAATTGTTTTCGTGCAGACTCGCCTTTTCTTTATTGATTTACGAAGTCATAGTTACATACTCTGATCGGATTGATTTTTGATAAAATTGTAGAAATCAATAGTGGAGGTTCAGGAGTGATTTATAAATCTGAATATAAATGTTGCAAAATCACGAAAGCCCTTAAGCGCTTAAGGGATGGTACACAAGATCAAAATTTTAGTAGAAAGGTAAATGAAAATTTTATTTATTGCATCCAGGAGACTTAAAAAAAAAAAAACATTTCTTTCACCTGTTTAAAAGGTGAATTTGTAGAATCAAATACCTGATTGTTGTCCAGTTGCGCGTTTGTACGATGACTTTTATGTGTGACAAATTTTATGAAAGTAATATATTACAGTAATACCGCACAAGCGCGTTATTTCGAAATTATATTTTCAGTATATTTTCAAAATAACGCGTGATTAATTAACCAATCAAAATGCATAATTTTTAAAAAATTTATCTACTAGAAAATGAAATAAAAAGCTTATAAATTAATAAATACACGCAAAAAAAGTAGTTACAAATTGTAAAAATTTTTCAATCGATTAGTTGCTAAACTAGTTGACAATTAGTTGTGATTAATCAATTAATCGATTAATTGCAACTAATTTACTAATTAAATTATTAATTTTTCAATCGATTAATAATTAATTTTTTAATCGATTAGTTGCAACTAATCAATTAATCGATTAATCGATTAGTTGGTATCCAAAAAGTTCAATCGATTAGTTGTCAACTAATTAACTAATCGATTTTTTCAACTTTCGATTTGTAACACTACAAAAAAGAATTGTAACAAATATGCAGATACGCGTAAATTGATATTTATTTTATATACTGTATTACATCATCCAAATTAATCAATAAATTCAAAACTATATTTATTATTATTATATTTTGAATTTATTTTTATTCATCGTGTCATTTATTAGAGATGCGATAGATTTTTATCCTAAACAATTATGAAAAATATGTTCATATACTCAGACATATTATTGATCTACTACTTAACTTAAAGTTACACTACTAACTCTATAATGTTATTGTTATTACAATAGCATGTCAAACGGTATAAATTAAATTCTTAAGTTAATTAAATCTTAATGTAATCTCAACCTTTTTTTTTTATTGACCGTTTCAGCATTTAGAACTTACTTAAATGTAATAATATGACTAAGTACTAGCATTAAATGTAAAAATATTCGTTTTTAAGTGAAGTTCTTGAGGGTGCTGATTATTTTTGATTATTTTTGCACAGTGAATATAAACGTTTCTTCGAAGCTAGAAATGGTTTTAGAGTGATTTTTTATTAGTGAAACGTTACGTTCTCAAAAAGTACTTTAAACTAATTTACATCAGCCCACTAAACGATTACAGGTTATATCGGGTGCGCGTTAATTCGGGACGCGTATGGGCGCTAATTTGAGACACTATATGCTATTTTAAGGGGATCTGAATTTCGAAATAACGCCCTTGATCGTTATTTCACGCTTATACGGTATTGAATCTTTGGCAAAAAACGCACTTACAATCTTTTACAATCGCGCAATCGGACAACAATCAGGTGATTGTATGAATCTACAAACTTGATCAAAAGTCACATCAATTTGCAAACCGATCAATTTCTGAATTTCAATTAGGGCTTGGCTGATCACGTGAGTTCTTCAAAAAAGATGAAAATGACGGTTGTGACTATTTTTTTCAGAGTTCACTGATTGGCTAACATTTAAAACCCACCATGAATTTCAAAAAATTTTTATAAGAATCACTCAATTATTCTTGTGCATGATGTTAAATCACATTGAAGTGCTTGAGGATCACTAAATTATGCAATATCTGTTAAAATATTTGATTCTGGTCAACGAATATTTCTAATTTTACAGTACTAATTAATAAATTACATATTACAAAAATAGATCCTCAAAAAGAACATTATTTTATGGGTTTACAATATGCTGATAAAAATTTACGGGATTACTTAAGTGGAAGTTTCAAAAGTCTACAATTGATTGATAAATTTCGCATGGCTGAGGAAACAGCACAAGGACTTTTGTTTTTACATACTAAAAATATAGTTCATGGTGACTTAGTAAGCATAATCTATTTTATCTACATATAATCTAAATTATTTAAATTAACAAATTAACATTTTTTGGTAGAATTCAAAAAACATTTTCGTCTATAATAAGAAATTAAAATAACAGATTTGGTATGTCAAGGCAGATTAATGAAGTTTCAACCAGTGTTTAAAATTCAAAAAAAATTTCCTTGCACAAATTAACAATTTTGTCTAACAGAAGTAATTTTAAATAATTTTATTATAAAAATTTACATGTACAGGAACATTTTTTCTTGCACATTAAAAAATATACATGCACTGTGCATGCATGTGCAAGCCAATTTTTTAAACCCTGGTTTCAACACTGTCATGCTTAGAAATTAAAGGCATGCCAGCATATATAGATTCCCGATGTTTAAAAGACTCTAATTATGACAAAAAGTCGGACATTTACAGTCTTGGAGTTATTCTTCGTTAGATCTCAAGTGGCCAGTCGCCATTCAAATTACTGACTTCGCATGAAATCTTTTGGAACATACAAGTATTAGATGTATTTAGGGGAAATTCCAGCAGAAAACTCACCTTTTCAATATGTTGAACTATACAAGAAATGTTATGATTTAGTGACTACAAATTTGATCAAAATGTACATCAATTTGCAAACCGCGAAAAATGGACTGCAAAATTCAAATCCATTCATCGATATCAAATTTATAAATATTCATATCAATATGATTTAGTAAATCGAAAAAATCAATTTGCAAAATCTGTAATTTATGAATTTTATATTTTTAAAAATTAATTCGGCAAAATCTGTAACTTAAAGATTTATATTTAAAAATCAATTCAGCAAAATCTGTAATATTGATCTAAATTCTTTTTTACGCCCTTGACTGCTGAATTAGGTGACAAATGTAATCTTAAAATATGAATTATACTTTCCACAACGTAGATAGTAGTTAAAGGAATCTCAAGCACATAAAAAAAGAAGGAAATTCTAAAGCAAGGAAAAATAAGATAAACGACAACAACAATACCGATTTCTAATAGCGAATCATGTACTAAACTTTCATAAAACGAAGGCCAATGAAAGTATTACTTATAATATTGTGTTCTTTTCTTTAAAATTTGAATTCATTTAAAATTTTGCCCATTTTATCTACGTAAATACAATAGAAATACATAAAAATATGAATGAAAAAAAATAAATCACATTAAATATGAAGAGTTACGTCAAACAAAAATTGAAGAGTGAGATAGGATCATGGGATTAGTGAACTATATTTTGATCCGTATACAAACTCACTTCCGCTGTTATCATCCGGGAGAGCTATCCTTTACACAAAGATAAGTCGAACTCAGATGGTGAATACTTGCATTTTTCTTCACAATATGAGCAAAATTTTTGACTTAAATAGTCTTCATCACACTTTTTTTCATGATCCGACATTTATCACGAGGCAATAAACGAAATTCTAATCCTATTTTCGAATAATTTCTTTAACAAAACAAAAGATTGTACGACACAGAGTTTTTATTGATCACCGGCTTATTCATAATATCACGTAATAGAATATGTAATAGAATATGTTGGGCTTTTCATTGACTAAATAATGCATATTTTGAAATTTTCTACATGCATATGCATGAATCGGACGTAATTGAGAAGTAGTTGAATTAGCAATTTTAATTAACAGAACTAAGAATTAACAAATTTTGCGAATCATTGCTAAAACTTTACTAATAGCAAATTAAGTAAAAATACTCGCATAATAATTTTGACATGGATATAGTCTGCTGATATTACCATAGCACGCCTAATGATGTGAACGAATTGAGGTAATTAGTTACGATACGTAGTATTGACGTAAGCCGGTTTAAACAAATTTTAATTTTAAAATTGGAATTTTTCATCATGTGATTTGATCGCAAATATATGTAATAAATATATTTTATCAAAGTATGTTATGGCGATCGAATCACGTTTTATTTTATTGTTACATATATTTTATCCAATGCAACTGTAAGTTCTCACGCAACTGATTCAGTGGTCTTTGCAAAAAAACTCTATTTAATACAGATTATTATGTAAGATTTATAAATTCCTTTGTAACATACTTGGAAACTTTGATGGTCGGTGCAGAATTGCAGGTATGTGCTTTCCCATATGAGGGTACCATTTTAAAATCGAACTAAATAAATGCATATATGGAAAGACTCATTCTGTACAATCACAAGCCTGACTATTAGGAAAAATATATATAAATATTTGCAACTCTGTGACACCTCATCCAAGTTTTTTTTTTTGGAATCAAAATAGAGTCTCAAATTCTGCACCGCGATCAAATCACATTTTATATCTGATTATTTTATTATAAAATCAAAACGAATCAAAAAAAATATCCTTGCTCTTTATTCAACAGTTCAATACATATATTCGTATCCGTATAACAAGCTTTAATTGATTTCGTGCAGGCTCGCCATTTCATTCACTATTTATTGATCTACGAAGTCACGGAAACATTCTTGATCAAAAACACATTACGCGATGCATGATCGGATTGACTTTGATAAAGTTGTAGAAATCAATAGTGGAGGTTCAGGAGTGATTTATAAAACTGAGTTAAATGTTGCAAAATTACGACAGCCCTTAAACGCCTAAGGGATGATACACAAGATCAAAATTTTAACAGAGAATTAAATGAAAATTTTTATTTATTGTATCTAAGAGTCTTAAAATAAAAATAGTTTAAACCATTTATTTTACCTATTTAAAATAGGTGATTATTATATGGGGTGAGTCAGTAGAAACGCACCATATTTTTTCTAAGTAAATTTTTTTTAAAATTTTTTTTAAAATTTTAAACAAGAATAATTCAACAACAACTTCATTAAATTTAATAAAAAATTTTTTAAGCCAATTCTAAAAACTTGTAGAATTTATTTAAAAAAATTTTTACTAAATTTGATTAAGTTTTTGCCAAGTCATTTTTGTTTGAATATTCAAAAAAATTTTACTAAAAACATATGGTGCGTTTCTACTGACTCACTCCATATTTCGAATAAATATATCACTAATATGCGATCGATTATTTAAATTTCAAATAAGGTCGAAATTTTGCGAAATGCTCAGGGTCACCCTAATATCATTACTTTCTATAGTATTATAAAAGGTTCGTTACTAAACAGTTTCTGAAATTCACCTATGTAATGAGTTAAATAAAGTACATGTTAAACTTTTAATATCATACGTAAATAAAAAAAAACGTGTTTTTACTATTTCGGAAAATTTTATAAGATCACTTTAATTATTAATCGAGTGCTTGTGCACGATGTTAAATCACATTGAGGTGCTTAAGATTCCATTAAATTACGTAATACCTAATTAAAATATTCGATTCTGGTCAACGAATATTACTAATTTACTGTTTAATAAATTATCACGAAAAATAGATCCTTCAAATGAACATTATTTTATGGTTTTACAATATGCTGATAAAGATTTACGGGATTATTTAAGTGAAAATTTCAAAAGTCTACTATTGTTTGATAAATTTCGTATGGCTGAGGAAACTGCACTAGGACTTTTGTTTTTACATACCAAAAACATAGTTCATGGTGACTTAGTAAGTATATATCTATTTTATCTATGTATAATTTTAACTATTTAAATTAACAGTTTTATCATTTTTTTGGTAGAATTCCAAAAATATTCTCGTCTGCAATAAGCAAATTAAGATCGCGGATTTTGGTTTGTCAAGACAGATTAATGAAGTTTCAACACCGTCATGCACAGAAATTAAAGGCATGCCAGCATATGTAGATCCCAGATGTTTAAAAGATTCATATTATGATAAAAAATCCGATATATACAGTCTTGGAGTTATTCTTTGGGAGATCTCGAGTGGCCAACCACCATTCAAACTACTGACTCCGCTAGAAATTGTTTTGAAAATTCTAAATGGAGTTAGAGAAATCCCAGCAAAAAACACACCTTTCCAATATGTTGAACTATACAAAAAATGTTGGGATAAAGATCATAGTATTCGCCCAGATGTGTCTTTAGTCATTAATACTTTAAATGGGCTGCGAAATTTAAGTACATTCATCAATATCTAATTTATGAATATTCATATCGATATGATTTTAGTAAATCGAAAAGTTAATTCGGCAAAATTTGTAATTCTTAGATTTACAGCTGTTATAAATTCTGGGACAACTGATAAAGTTGATCAGCCGAATTTGATAAGTTTTTGAATTCGGTGTTATCGAATTACTGTAATGTCGAGAATCCGATTCAAAAATTTATCGAATAATTTTTATCAGTTGTCCCAGAATTTATGAAATTTAACTTTAATTCGGCAAAATTTTAATTCGTATATTTAAATTTAAGGGGTTATTTATATCCTGCGGGGGGTGGGTATTCTTATTTTTCGCACCTCCGATCGTACCAATCAGATGATTGAATTTTGTGTAACGATCGAATGTAAACAAAGACAAAAAATGTAAACAAAAATTAAAAAATCTAACTATCCTAAGAAAAATTAAAGATATTATAAAAAAAAATTTCGCGTATATGTAAAACCTCATGCTGAACAAGTTTACTTAGAGAACTTAAGAAGATTATCTTAGTAGACTCTTAAGATATTATCAAAAAACTAAAGAAAAAAATAAAAAAATGAAAATATCCTAAAATTCTATTAAGATAATCTTTGTTTGGCGCCTAAGTAAACTTGTTCAGCATGAAATTTTGCATATAAGCGCATTATCTAAAAGTATTTTTTATTAATATTATATGAGATATTGTAAAATAACTCCAAAATTATAATTTAACAAATAACCAATCAAAATCGAGATGTGAGATGCAACCTAAATTTAAAACTTAAATTCAACAAAATTTGTAATTCGTAGATTTAAATTTCGTCAAAATTTGTAATTCGTAGATTTAAATTGAAAACTTTAGTTCGGCAAAACCATGTAATTTATAGAATATGTAAAAAAAAGCTTTAAAATATATGATAATCTAAATAAATATACCGTACCGCACAACCTTTATTACCCCGTTTAATACCCCTTCAAATAACATTATAAAAAAAATTCTCAAAAAAATTGTACACGTGTATAAGGCGCGGGTACTAAAGGCAAGTGCACTACGGTAGATATGGTAGCAAAATAAAAAAAATAAAACCGCTTTTTATATAAGGACCTAAGTTTTCATATATTACATTGTTCGTCACTTTCTAAATATTAAACCAAAATTCGTGTTAGGTAATATAGTAAAGAGCTTATTACAATTAATGTCTTTAATAAATCTGCAAGCTATCCATTGTGTAATTTTAAAATAAAACTCATTTTTGTACAATAAAGCAACTATAATATATTACATTGAACCAAATTTCTTGTTTATAGAATATTAAACACTAGTATATTGTCAGTAGTTCTTGTTCACACTTATAAATTACAATATATGAGAGCTGTAAAGTAAAACCTGGAAGTGAATATTTAAGTTTTCATTATAACGAATTTATCCCAAAAGAATTTGTGATATTACGTAATTTATCATTTTTTGTTTCAATAGAATGTCAATGCCAATACGTAATATCATAGTTCTTCATGGGATAAGTTCGCCACTGTGAAAGCTTAACCTGAAACGCTCGCACCATAATTAAAACTATGAATTTCTATAATATTTAGGTTACTATGCATAAAACTTGATGCTACGTACGTACGTACGTACGTACGTACATATGTATGTAGAAGGTATATTTTAGGGTTAGGAGTTATAGCTGATCGGTATAGAAAATTTGGCCTGTACTATACGGATCTGCTCACCTACATACTGATCAGGGACACGGAAAATATTGATTTATATAGATCAATATAAATCGATATTTTTAGGCCAAATCATAGGGAAATCGATATTTTTACAATTTTTTATGCAGTGTAACTATACCATTTCGGGAAAAATTGAAAGTATAATTTGGGCCGGGCAATATGAATTTGGCCAAGCTAAACTGTCGGCAGGTTTCGGAAATGTAGACAACAAACAAAATTTCCGTTAATTTCCAGAAAAACATACTGATTACACTCTGATCACGTTATTTAATGTTACACCAAATTTTAAATTCTTATTGGTCAATCATGGGCATATCGATATAAATCGATTTTTTTGGCTATATCGATAGATATTTTTGCCAAATCAAATCGATATTTTTCATACTGATCTGCTATGATAAATGTCATGCACGTGACATATAAAACATATTGTTTTCATAATATGTTCTTTACACAAGACCCCCATATAGTATACACTCCTCTATACAGTATACCAGGGGGTATAAATCAAGAAAAACTGGCATGGATGGTAAGAGACCCCGGGTACTCTCCGTGACGAAATACGGTAGTAAAACTGAAAATGCAAGATAAATCATCAAATTGAAGTTTTGGCCATTGATTTTCCTGTAATATCTACACATAAATAAATGAAATTTACATTATTTCTTAAAATTAAAGTTTAAATTTTGCGAAATTCTCAACAATTTAATTAATTGAATCAAGGCCGTTAATTTTCTATGTTTGTGTGACATCTACATATAAATAATGGTGCCAGTAAAGCTGCGAGCATTTCTTAGGGTAGTAACTACATACGGCATTACGGCTATGACATAAAGGCTGTACTACCTTTAGGAGTCCTTTAGGCCATGTTGCCATTATGCCGTATGTAGCAATAAAGTAGTAAGCCGTAAGTTAGTATGCCGTAACTAGTATTGTATGCCGTTATGTGTTGTATGCCATAAAGTCGTTTCACTGAAAAAAAATCAGGAAGTACTGATTAGTGAGCATGGGGGACATTCGAATCCGATATCTTCCGGGATCGATGTTACCCGAGTAATTGTATTTATATAGCGTAGTATTGTAAAACCAGAATTTTTGGGTCTAAGCATACTTAAAAAAAAAATTATTGTCGGTGCTAGTAAAATAGCTTCGTAGTGAGTGTCTCTTCAAGAAATCCAGTTGCATCATGTTGCATCATGCGAATAAAAGGTAGGTTTATTGAGAATTGAAGTATATTGTACTGCTTAATTCATGAAGCTTAACGTTATTTTTCTCTTTTTTATTATTATTATTATTTAAGTAATGAACTTGTTTATTTTATTTGTAGGTTTTTGCAGACTGTTTTCGAAAATTGTATATGTTTTTTAGAAAATGTTTGGTTCAATAGAAACTGTTTTATATATATGAAAATATAGCTTTGTTAATTATATAAAATTTTAAAAAAATAATAATACAGGATATGTAGCTTGTTATCAAAAACTTTTTTAATTAAGTTCTTGCATTTTGTAAGTTGTATTATAATTTGGAATTTTATTCTTTACAATGCGAAATTTTTAATATATTGTAATATTTGAACTGCGCCCGTTGATTGGTTGGGTTGTTTAACTATTATCTATCTGTTTTTACGAAACACGTATAAATAAGAAAGTCCTGTTCTATCTCAATCATACGGCATTTATACAGCCTATGACATTTATACTACTTACGGCATTTATACGGCATGCGGCACTTCTACTTATACGGCAAAATGTGCCATATGCTATAGTAGTTGTGCCAAGGGTAGCTACCCCCAAGATTCTAAATGTTTGCAGCCAGTGGCTTTTTTGTTAACTTTTGCTAAAAAGTCATGATATAAGTATATCCAATCAAAATGTAAGATTTGGATGGCTAGCTTTTTTTTAAACTTAACCTATACCCTGGGTAGAGGATCTTATCCTGTTTCTGTCATGTGACTATGTTTATAAATTAAATTAAACTGATCAACACAGAAAATCGTGCGTTTTGCCCATCGTCATTTTCGTGGTGCCCTTGTTGCTTTCGTCGTCGTTGTGCAGTGTTTTTTTTTTGTGCTTTCTTTTATAGTACTTTCATCGTCATTTGGTAGTGTTTTTGGTTGTCGTTTGGTGGTGCTTTTGGTTGTCGTTTGGTGCTTTTGGTCATTGTTTGGTGCCTTTGGTCGTTGTTTGGTACCTTTGGTTGTCGTTTGGTGGTGCCTTGGTTGCGCATCGTTTGGTGGTACTTACGTTGTAGTTTGGTGGTGTTTTGGGTCGTATTTTGGTAGCGCTTTTGGTCATAGTTTGGTGGAGGCTTTTGGTCGTCATTTGTTGGTGCTTTTGGTCGTCATTTGTTGGTGCTTTTGGTCGTTGTTTGTCGGTGCTTAGATCATCTTGGATAGTTGTTTGGTGGTGCTTTGATCGTCATTTGGTGGTGCTTTTGGTCGTCGTTTGGTGGTGCTTTTGGTTGTAGATTGGTGGTTCTTTGATTGTCATTTGTTGGTGTTCTTGGCCATTATTTGGTGGTACTGTACTTTCGTTGTTGCTTGGTGGAGTTTTTAATTGTTTTTTGCTAGTCTTTTAGTCATTTGTCTGTTATGCTTTTTTTATGATTTTTTTTACCTTTTTATTTTTTTTTTATACTTTCCGCTACTTGTATTTTTTCTAATAAACAATTATCTTTATTAATAATTATAATTATAATAAATTTTTTTTTGTACTTTTTGCTACTTGTATTTTTTCTAATAAATTTTTTTTTGTACTTTTTGAAATTTGGACCAATCATATTTAGGCAGTACAGGATAAAAACTTATACCCCTGGGCATAGAATAAAAGCCTCTACCCAGGTACAGGATAAGGACGCTCTTTTTTTTTTGTTTAAGTAGCACTTCTTTTTACTTTTTTTTTTTAGAAAGCACTTTTATTTTTTTCGAGTAAGTAGTCTATTTATTTATTTTTTTGTTAAATAGTGCTTTTTTTAGAAAGAGAGCTTTTTTTAGAGAGCGAAATTGAAATTTTTTGGACTACCAAAAAAGTATCACGTGACCATAATGGTGCATTCTGATTGGTTTAAATTAAAACCATATACGGTCACATTTTTACAATTTATTAATAAATTGTCAATTTTTAAAAGGCTACTGCTCTACCAGTTTAGCTTTAAATTGAAATCTAAACCACAAATTTTATTCTTTAGGACATAAAGAGCAAAACTTGTGGATTAGTTTTACATTTTATAAATTTTTAAAAGAGTAGTAATATTTTTTGTAAAGTTATTTTTTATGGAGATTTAAAGCGATCACATAAATTAATAATTAAAAAGTAAAACTGTAATTGCATGCTAAAACATCAAATTGAAGGTTTGGCCGTTGATTTACATGTAAAAAAAAATCTATATAAATAAATGAAATTTACATTGTTTTTTTAATTTATATAAAATCGAATGCAACAATCTCATTATACACAATATCAAATAAACTATGAAAGTAAACCTGCTAAAACATCAAATTGAAGGTTTGGATGTTGATTTACGTAAAATCTACATTGTTTTTTATTAAAATAGGTTAAATTTTTAACAATTTTAATCAATTTAATCAATTTTGTTTGGCCATTGATTTTCTATGTTTGTGTGACATCTACATATAAACAAATGAATCTTACAGTAGTTTTTTTAAAAAATTAGTAAAACTGAAAATGCAAGCTACCGTTGATTTTCTATGCTTGTGTAACATTTAAATTAAATGTTTTTTTTCTAAAGAGTATTAATATTGACATTCTTGCCATCAAAACGACTCCAACAAATTATCCTTGCTGTTTATTCAACCGTGATCTCTCAGTTCAACACATATATTCGTATCCGTAATAGCAAGCTTTAATTGATTTCGTGCTCACCTTTCATTCTCTATTTATGAAGTCACGGAAACATTCTCGATCAAAAACACTAATCATAATTACGCAATGCACGATCGGATTGATTTTGATAAAATTGTAGAAATAAACAGTGGAGATTCAGGAATGATTTATAAATCTAAGTGTAAATATTGCAAAATTACAACAGCCCTTAAGCGCCTAAAGGATAATACACAAATTAAAATTTTAACAAAGAGGTAAATGAAAATTTAAATTTATTGTATCTAGGAGTCTTAAAAATAAACCAATTTATACATTATACGAAGAGATACAATTAAGAAAAATAATTAAAAATAAGTAAATATAAAGACGCAGTAAAGTTACTAAGGTAAATCGCTAATGGATATACAGTAGCCCAAAATAACAATTAGCCTGTCCAAATTACATCTATGGTGTAGCCAGAAATCGATTTTTCATGATGCAAGATATTGTTAACAAAAAACTGAAATTTGCTATTTAGCAATTTTAATTAATTAAAAACCAGGTGTTATACACAGTTATACAGGATACACAAATTTTGCCCATCATCACTAAAAACTTTATTAATAGCAAATTAAGTAAAAATACTCGCATAATAATTTGCCATGGGTATAGTCTGCTGATATTACCATAGCACGCCTAATAATGTGAGCGAATTGAGGTAATTAGTTACGACACATTGTAGTATTGACGTAAGCCGGTTTTAAACAAAATTTTAATTTTATTAAAAAAAATCAGATTTAAAATGGAATTTTTCATCATGTGATTTGGTCGCCATATCATTTCTTATAGCTGTTTTCAAAGGAGAAACTTAACCTATACCCTGGGGTATAGGGTCTTATCCTGTGTCTGTCATGTGACTATGTTTATAAAATTACAGAATTAAATAAACTGATCAACATAGAATCGCGTGTTTTATCCGTCATCGTTTTCGTGGTGCCTTTGTTGCTTTCGTCGTCGTTGTGCGGTGTTTTTTTTTTTTGTGCTTTGATTGTCGTTCTTGCAGTGCTTTTGTCGCTCTTTTGTAGTGCTTTTTTCGTTATTTGGTGTTTTTGGTCGTCGTTTGGTGGTGCCTTTGGTCGTCGTTTGGTGCCTTTGGTCGTCGTTTGATGCCTTTGGTCATCGTTTGGTAGTGCTTTTGGTGGTGCTTTTGGTCGTACTTACGTTGTAGTTTGGTGGTATTTTTGGTCATAGTTTGGCAGTGCTTTTGGTCGTAGTTTGGTGGTACTTTTGGTCATCGTTTGTTGGTGCTTTTGGTTGTCGCTTGTTGGTGCTTAGATCGTCGTTGGGTGGTGTTTTTGATCGTCGTTTGGCAGTGCCTTCAGTTATCGTTTAGTGGTACTTTACGTTGTTTGGTGGTGCTTTTGGTTGTAGATTGGTGGTGCTTTGATCGTTGTTTGTTGGCAGTTTTGGTTGTTATTTTTGGTGGTACTTTCGTTGTTGCTTAATATTTTTGATTGGTATTTTTGGTCGTTTGTCTTACTATGCTTTTTGTTGTTGATTTTGATTTTTTTATCTTTATTTTTTTTTTTTTGTAATTTTCACTACTTGTATTTTTTTTTTAATAATAAATTATCTTTAATACACATAAAAAAAAAAAAACTTAGAATTTTTTTAAATTTGGACCAATCATATTTGGGCAGTACAGGATAAAAACTTATACCCCCCGGGCATAGGATAAAAGCCTCTACCCCGGGTACAGGATAAGGACGCTCGTTTTCAAAAAGGTGTGAACAGGTGATTTTTATAACATATACCCATATGGGGAATCGGAAAATCAGAAATTTAATAATTAACTTTTTTATCACGGTCATCACGCACTTATCAGTGCGAGATGCTTAATCAACACATATTTTAAGTTAGATAATTAATGAGGTCCGTTGTAATTTTTATATTATTAACCATGTAGCAATTAAGCACCTCGTACTGATAAGTGCGTGATACCCTTTTCTAATCATTATCTTTATCGTTATATAAACAAATTATTGCAATGTATATTATTTTTGTTTTTATAATCGTATTAATATTGATGGCGGATGCACTAGAAACAAAACTTATATACAAAAGAGGGACTTGCTTTAATTATCGAAAGTGTTTATACTGTGCAGTTTATTTGCAAACACAAAATTCAAATGTGATATTACAAAACCACTCATAGAGGCAATCGAACTGAAACTGTCAAATATGCGTATACACGAATTTTTACGCCCAATTGGACAGAAGATCAAGTTTCTTCTGCTCGAGAAAAATATATTGAATTATAATTATTAAGTAACTCTAAAAGATTCTTTTAATTTTTCACTTTGTTGCGTTGCATTAATTTGCTATCAAGATTGAATACAATCAAAAAAAAAAAAAAACATTCAGCAACTCTAAATATTAAAGTATTACTTTAAGAGATACGTTAAAGCACTATAACTTTTAATTGAATTTACTGCATGAAGCAAAATCATTTAACATGTATAAATGTTGCAAGACTCAAGATGACTACCGTTTTTAGGAATTTATTAAAAATTTCTTAATTCACCTGCTAAAATTTACCTTTAACTTAGAATAGTATTATTTTATTGAACTATAAAACTATTTCAATTGGGAAATTGGTGAGAATCTTTCTCTGTTAGAAACGAGAGTAAAAAAAAGTAGGAAATTTGGGAAATATCGTGAATTTCCCATGATATGGTGATCCCTGATCGTTCACACCTTTTTGAAAACAGCTGTAATTTAATCTAAACTTGGATTATGCCAATATATATAATAAAAGTAAATTCCAAATCTGCTCTTTGGATATTTTATTAAAAAAATTTTTCCGCGACCATAGACCAATATATTCCTTACTAATAAAAAAATATTGAAAATCAGCAAATCATACAACAATTTCAAGACAAGAGAGTTGTATTCGACACAAAAATTACCAATCTTTCGATGTTAACAATGCACTACAATATAAAAAAAAAAAAAAAATTAAAAAAGGGAACTGTAAAACGGAAGTGTGGAAATGGATGGGTAAAAAATAATTGCGCTAATAATACCCAGAGTCATAATTTAGCATATTGGCCAACATTCATCAATTCCGCCTAAAAAATACAATAATCAAACTTTTGCAACATTCGGGCGCATTTTTGGAATTGGGCCTAAATTAAAAACCCCGAATTACTATTTGATTGATTGTAATTTTGGCATCATAATATACGTCAATCACATGACGAATATATAAAACTGTAACCCAGAACCATAAAACTATTATAATTCTTACGTCAAACCCATTTCCCCACCTCAAAACCCATCTCTTTCCATTATTATTAAAATTTACATTGAACCGATCTTCAATTTATGGTATATATTATTAATTTATTAAAAAAAGTTTTTAATATCGATAATAATATTTACGATGATCTTTAATTTAGTAACTTAAATGGCCGTCTCAAAATTCGAGTGTAACGTTTGTGGAAATTACAACACAAATAAAGGATTAAAAAACACCTCAATATCGTATAAAGTATAATGCTCCACGTCGATAATTATGAATTTCTTGCGTATTGCTCATTGTGAAAAAGAAATAATAAAATAATATCTAATGTATTATTTAAATACTGTAGTAATTATATTTATAGTCAAATAATTTGACATACATCAAATAGTCTATCACATACTACGTCATAAATTTAGGGTAGTGTAAAAAGTCGCCCGAATGAAAAGTAAGTACGTCTATTTTTCAAGTATTTAAAAAAATAGGCACAAAAAAAGCTTACCAATAGTCACTCCGTTACTAATTTGATTTGATTTTTGTTATCCTCCGGTTTAAACTTAAAGCCATTTAAATTAATGTATTCTTCATTAATGAATCTGAATAAAAATTTATACAAGACACTAGAATAGAGAATGTAGATGATTGTTATACCAAACCAATTTGCATAAATAGGCTTTACATAAAGTGGAAGCGGGTTAAAGCTCTAAGATAAGTTTAAATTGGGTTAGCATGATCAATGCCCGAATGCTGTCAAGCCATTAGCAATTAAATAATGAATATATTAGCTATAGATATATGATCAGTGCGTTTCGAACTTTTAAATAAAAAAAAAAAACTAATAAATTTGGTGCAGTAGATGCCGCACAATAAGCATCTTTGTGATTTCAATGTTTTTTGCAAACTCCTGTATATAAATTAAAAATTTTGACCAAATGCTATCAAAATTTTTTGACTCGGTGAAAATTTAAAAATCTTTTAAAGAAATGGTCACAATTAACTCGGTAAATTTTTTCTAGTATGACGGGTTCTGTATTTTTAGTTCTAAAAAAAATTTATTCCCTTAAAAGAATTCTTTCGTAATTTAAAAATCTTTTAGAAATGATCACGGTAAAGTTTTTTCAGGGTTCTGTATTCTAAAAAAATTTATTTCAAATAATCAGATATATAAACTATATTTTACCAATTGCTATCAAAATTATTTGACTCGGTGAAAATTTGAAAATCTTTTAAAGAAATGGTTCACGATAAATTTTTTCTAGGGTTCTGTATTCTAAAAAAAAAATTATTTCAAATAATCAGATATATAAACTATATAAATTAAAAAAATTTTACCAATTGCTATCAAAATTTTTTGACTCGGTGAAAATTTAAAAATCTTTTAAAGAAAAAAATGGTCACGGTAAATTTTTTCTAGGGTTCTGAAATAATAAGATATATAAACTATATAAATTAATATTTTTTCTAGGTTCTGTATTCTAAAAAAATTTATTTCAAGTAATCAGATATATGTATAAACTATATAAATTAAAAAATTTTACCAATTGCTATACCAATTTTTTGACTCGGTGAAAATTTACTTAGTTCAACGGTTCTGTATTAATTCTTTTTTGGCATGAGCTTTATTAATTTATTTACCAAAAATGTATATTTCATTCCGTGTACATTATTTCAAGGGTAAAGTACCCGAATATGATACCATAGGTTGATTAATTATGTACCCATATTACTTTTTATAAAATTAGGTATTAAGAAGTATGGTTACAATGCTGTATGTTATACGTATGTACGTACGTACTGTACGTACTGTACGTACGTACGTATACTCTTTTTCAAAAATTTTGTAAATATTTAGTGTCTAAATTATACCTCTAAATTGTATTCTAAATTGTATTCTAAATTGTTATCTCTAAATTGTATTCTACTAAATTGTATCTATAAGGTGTGTTTTATAACCTAACTTGTTAACTTTTAATAAATCGTTCATTTTCTTTTATTCTTTTTAATATTTTGATCATTCTCTATTCTTTATTAATTAATTGATTTAGGTATATATTTTAGGTATTGAAAGCTTTTTTTAAAGTAACAAAGAACAATTCTTTTTTAAACCTTTAAAAAAAAAA
>QKWP01000189.1:306227-328270 GCA_003550325.1 Gigaspora rosea | reverse complement strand
ATTATGATAAAAAATCCGATATATACAGTCTTGGAGTTATTCTTTGGGAGATCTCGAGTGGCCAACCACCATTCAAACTACTGACTCCGCTAGAAATTGTTTGGAAAATTCTAAATGGATTTAGAGAAATCCCAGCAAAAAACACACCTTTCCAATATGTTGAACTATACAAGAAATGTTGGGATAAAGATCCTAGTATTCGCCCAGATGTGTCTTTAGTCATTAATACTTTAAATGGGCTGCGAAATTTAATTACATTCGTCAATATCTAATTTATGAATATTCATATCGATATGATTTTAGCAAATCGAAAAGTTAATTCGGCAAAATTTGTAACTCGTAGATTTACAGCTGTTATAAATTCTGGGACAACTTTTGATAAGTTTTTGAATTCGGTGTTATCGAATTACTGTAATGCGAAATCCGATTCAAAAATTTATCGAATAATTTTTATCAGTTGTCCCAGAATTTATGAAATTTAAAACTTTAATTCGGCAAAATTTTAATTCGCATATTTAAATTTAAAACTTTAATTCGGCAAAATTTGTAATTCGTAGATTTAAATTTCGTCAAAATTTGTAATTCGTAGATTTAAATTGAAAACTTTAATTCGGCAAAACCATGTAATTTATAGAATATGTAAAAAAAAAAGCTTTAAGATATATGATAATCTAATCTAAATAAATATACCGTACAGCACAACCGTTTAATACCCCTTCAAATAACACCTGGATATATTATAAAAAAAAATTCTCAAAAAAATTGTATAAGGCCCGGGTAATAAAGGCAAGTGCACTACGGTAGATATGTAGCAAAATAAAAAAAAATAAAACCGCTTTTTATATAAGGACCTAAGTTTTCATATATTACATTGTTCGTCACTTTCAAAATATTAAAGCAAAATTCGTGTTAGGTAATATAGTAAAGAGCCTATTACAATTAATGTCTTTAATAAATCTGCAAGCTATCCATTGTTTAATTTTAAAATAAAAATCATTTTTGTACAATAAAACAACTATAATATATATTACATAGAACCAAATTTCTTTTTTATAGAATATTAAACGACTAGTATATTGTAAGTAGTTCTTTTTCACACTTATAAATTACAATATATGAGAGCTGTAAAGCAAAACCTGGAAGTGAATATTTAAGTTTTCATTATAACGAATTTATCCAAAAGAATTTGTGATATTACGTAATTTATCATTTTTTGTTTCAATAGAATATCAATGCCAATGCGTAACATCATAGTTCTTCAGGGGCTAAGTTCCTGAAACATTCGCACCATAATTAAACCTATTTATGAATTTCTATAACATTAGGTTATTATGCATAAAACTTGATGCTACGTACGTACGTACGTACGCATGCGTAGAAGGTCAATAGTACAAGACCCGGTATGATAAATGTACCCTAGTTTCGCCATCAAAAATCCACCCCACGTGATTATAGGCCAATAAAAGATCATAATTTGGTGTAATGTAACACGATCAGGAAAATTCAAAACAAACGTCTCTTTTGTCAAAAAAAGCTTATTTCTCAAAAGTTTGCATAAGAAACCACTTTTTTGAACTAAAAAAAGTTTTCCTTGAGTGATTTTACTATATAACATCTTAAACCCAAACCCTAACTGAGCACTCACCCTAACCCTAACCTAACATAAACGAACTTGAAAGATTTATTTTGATGGCGATACTGGGGTAGGGATCCTAATTTTCTGCCCCAAATTCTGCCTGCTTTACACTTCGAATTATGCGAATTATGCGATAAATTTTTTTAAATTATGCTACAGATTATGCGGATCAGATAGAAATATGCGGATTTATCATTATAAATTTTTATCGTTATCATTATTGTAAGTACTGAACCCCCAGTAACTTACCAATAAAGCCACAAAATCTGTGTAATATAAAATTACGAAAAGAGTCGTGTTTACAAAACTGTCTTTTGCGCAAAACAAAAAAATTCCCAGCAAAATTTTAGTATAAGGCCACGCAAAGTTAATTTTTCGTTTTGCATAACCCGCCGACCTTTTTTTAAAATTTCAATCATGCCAATTATTCCATTTTTGCTATTTAAGTTTTTTCTCCGGTGTCACCCGATGGTGACCTTAATTTTCTGGAATTACCCAATAGAACCGAAAAAAAAAATCTAAAATTTTCTGGGTGTGAACATAGCATATTAATTTACAGTAGATTAAAAAAAAATCCGACCAGCCAACTGAAATTTTGGAACACCATGTTATGCAAAACGAAAAACTAACTTTGTGTCCTAATATATGTTCTTATTAAATTTTTACTACTTTAACGATATGATTTATTACTTAACATTCTACCGTTATTTGAAATTTCAAATCTGATAATTTATGAAATTATGTTTCGTACAATCAAATGCTGCGTCCAATAGGAGCTGGTGGGGAAATTGATAAACCCGATATTACTCGATCTTTAATTCCGGCCATTTTATGCACAGATTATGCTTTATTAATTATGCGAAATTCATCTTGATATGCGAATATAGCAGTCACATATGCTTCTGCGGTAAAATCTGAATTATGTGCATATTATGCTATCGCAGATCCGCGGTATCCCTATACTGGGGTACATGAGTGGTACATGTGTATGATAAATGTCATGCACGTGAAATATAAAACATATTATTTTCATAATATGTTCCTTACACAAGACCCGTATAGTATACCCTCCTCTATACAGTATACCCGGGAGTATAAATCAAGAAAAACTTTCATGGATGGTAAGAAACCCCATGGCGAAATACGGTAGTAAAACGGAAAATGCAAGCTAAATTGACGTTTTGGCCATTGATTTTCCTGTAATATCTACACATAAATAAATGAAATTTACATTAGTTTAAATTTTCAACAATTTAATTTGATTTTCTATGTGTGACATCTACACAAATAATCTTAACAGTAGTTTTAATGCAAGCTACCGTTGATTTTCGGTGTTTGTGTAACATCACAGGAATAAATGAAATTTACTTATTGGCCGTTGATTTACGTAAAACTACACATAAATAAATGAAATTTACATTTTTTTTTAAAAAAAATTAAAATGGGTTAAAGTTTAACAATTTTAATCAATTTAATCAATTTTGTTTGGCCGTTGATTTTCTATGTCTACATATAAATAAACAGTGTTGGCAAAATATGACATGGACAATATGGACCATCGGACATGGACATTTATGGACTATGTCCATATTGTCCGTATTTTTTATTGGATATAAGACACTTAGTCCAAATAAAATGTTAGGCTACAGCTCCGAAATATTCCGAATATAAAACAAATTGAAGCTAAAATTTGGGTGAAAATCCGGAATATTCCGAAAATTTCAGCAAAGAAAATATATGGACATGGACACTATTTGGATTAGTCCATGTCCAAATGAAATTTTTACTGGACATAGTCCAAATGCCAACACTGTAAATAAATGAACCTTACAGTAGTTTTTTTAAAAAATTAGTAAAACTGAAAATGCAAGCTACCGTTGATTGTTTGTGTAACATGTGTTCAAATAATATATTTCACACACATGGTGATGGATGTAAAGAGAGAAAAAAAAACTTAATAAATGAATTTACGCTACCGTTGATTGTTTGTGTAACATCTAAATAGATGAATTAGCTAATGAATTTTACAGTGGTTGCAAGCTACCGTTGATTGTTTGTGTAACATCTAAATAAATGAATTTACAGTATAAATATTGACATTCTTGCCATCAAAACGCCTCCAAAAAATTATCCTTGCTGTTTATTCAACTGTGATCCCTTAGTTCAACACATATATTCGTATCCGTAATAGCAAGCTTTAATTGATTTCATAGTGCGGGCTCACCTTTTCATTCACTATTTATTGATCTACGAAGTCATGTGATCAAAAAGACATTACATGATGCATTATAATATATTTAGTATAAAGTACTCAATATAAAAAAAATAATTCTAAATAATACCAGATTTAATATAAAATACTCAATATAAAAAAAATTTTAAAATACCAAAATTTATTATAAAAAAAAATTTTTTTCCTAAAAAGTATATATCATATATTGTACATTCTTGCCATCAAAACGAATCAAAAAAATTATCCTTGCTCTTTATTCAACTGTCCAACAAATATATTCGTATCCATATAACAAGCTTTAATTGATTTCGTGCAAGCTCACCTTTTCATTCACTATTTATTGATCTACGAAGTCACGGAAACGTTCTTGATCAAAAACACATTACGCGATGCATAATAATATATTTAATATAAAATACTCAATACCAGATATAATATAAATACTCAATATAAAAAATTTTGAAATACCAAAATTTATTATAAAAAAAAAAAATTTTTTTCTAAAAAGTATATACTGTATATTGTACATTCTTGCCATCAAAACGAATCAAAAAAATTATCCATATTCGTATCCGTATAACAAGCTTTAATTGATTTCGTGCAGGTTCACCATTTCATTCACTATTTATTGATCTACGAAGTCACGGAAACATTCTTGATCAAAAACACATTACACGATGCATGATCGGATTGATTTTGATAAAATTGTAGAAATCAATAGTGGAGGTTCGGGAGTAATTTATAAATCTGAGTGTAAATGTTGCAAAATTACGACAGCCCTTAAACGCCTAAGAGATGATACACATGATCAAAATTTTAACAGAGAGGTAAATGAAAATTTTTATTTATTGTATCTAAGAGACTTAAAAATGAAAATAGTTTGAATCATTTCTTTCACCTGTTTAAAATAGGTGATTATTAATGGGGTGAGTCAGTAGAAACGCACCATATTTTTTCTAAGTAAATTTTTTTAAAACTTTAAACAAGAATAATTCAACAACAACTTCATTAAATTTAATAAAAATTTTTTTAAACCAATTCTAAAAACTTGTTTACTAAATTTGGTTAAGTTTTTGCCAAATTTGTTTGAAGATCAAAAAAATTTTGCTAAAAAACATATGGTGCGTTTCTACTGACTCACCCCATATTTCGAATAAATATATCACTAATATGCGATCGATTATTTAAATTTCAAATAAGGTCGAAATTTTGCGAAATGCTCAGGGTCACCCTAATATCATTACTTTCTATAGTATTATAAAAGGTTCGTTACTAAACAGTTTCTAAAATTCACCTATGTAATGAGTTAAATAAAGTACATGTTAAACTTTTAATATCATAAATAAAAAAAAAACGTGTTTTTACTATTTCGGAAAATTTTATAAGATCACTTTAATTATTAATCGAGTGCTTGTGCACGATGTTAAATCACATTGAGGTGCTTAAGATTCCATTAAATTACGTAATACCTAATTAAATATTCGATTCTGGTCAACGAATATTACTAATTTACTGTTTAATAAATTATCACGAAAAATAGATCCTTCAAATGAACATTATTTTATGGTTTTACAATATGCTGATAAAGATTTACGGGATTATTTAAGTGAAAATTTCAAAAGTCTACAATTGATTGATAAATTTCGTATGGCTGAGGAAATGGCACAAGGACTTTTGTTTTTACATACCAAAAACATAGTTCATGGTGACTTAGTAAGTATATATCTATTTTATCTATGTATAGTTTTAATTATTTAAATTAACAGTTTTATCATCTTTTTGGTAGAATTCCAAAAACATTCTCGTCTGCAATAAGCAAATTAAGATCGCTGATTTTGGTATGTCAAGACAGATTAATGAAGTTTCAACACCGTCATGCTCAGAAATTAAAGGCATGCCAGCATATGTAGATCCCAGATGTTTAAAAGATTTAAAAGATTCATATTATGATAAAAAATCTGATATATACAGTCTTGGAGTTATTCTTTGGGAGATCTCGAGTGGCCAACCACCATTCAAACTACTGACTCCGCTAGAAATTGTTTGGAAAATTCTAAATGGATTTAGAGAAATCCCAGCAAAAAACACACCTTTCCAATATGTTGAACTATACAAAAAATGTTGGGATAAAGATCATAGTATTCGCCCAGATGTGTCTTTAGTCATTAATACTTTAAATGGGCTGCGAAATTTAAGTACATTCATCAATATCTAATTTATGAATATTCATATCGATATGATTTTAGCAAATCGAAAAGTTAATTCGGCAAACTTTGTAATTCGTAGATTTACAGCTGTTATAAATTCTGGGACAACTGATAAAAATTTATCAGTCGAATTTGATAAGTTTTTGAATTCGGTGTTATCGAATTACTGCAATGCCGAAAATCCGATTCAAAAATTTATCGAATAATTTTTATCATTTGTCCCAGAATTCATGAAATTTAATTCTTTAATTCGGCAAAATTTGTAATTCGTAGATTTAAATTTCGGCAAAATTTGTAATTCGTAGATTTAAATTTCGGCAAAATTTGTAATTCGTAGATTTAAATTTCGTCAAAATTTGTAATTCGTAGATTTAAATTGAAGTAATTTATAGAATATGTAAAAAAAAAGCTTTAAAAATAAATATACCGTACCGCACAACCTTTATTACCCCGTTTAATACCCCTTCAAATAACATCTGGATACATTATAAAAAAAATTCTCAAAAAAATTGTACGCGTGTATAAGGTCCTAATAAAGGCAAGTGCATTACGGTAGATATGGTAGCAAAATAAAAAAAATAAACACGCTTTTTATATAAGGACCTAAGTTTTCATATATTACATTGTTCATCAATTTCAAAATATTAAAGCAAAATTCGTGTTAGGTAATATAGTAAAGAACCTATTACAATTAATGTCTTTAATAAATCTGCAAGCTATCCATTGTGTAATTTTAAAATAAAAATCATTTTTGCACATGTGATATTACGTAATTTATCATTTTTTGTTTCGATAGAATGTCAATGCCAATACGTAACATCATAGTTCTTCAGGGGCTAAGTTCGCCACTGTGAAAGCTTAACCCTGAAACACTCGCACCATAATTAAAACTACGTACGTACGTATTAGGGTGGTAACTCAACCAAGTAAATCAAAATTATGTCAGCAATACTAGTAATTTTACTATGATCAGATTTTAATCAGTGAAATTAAAATAATCGATTAAATATATATTTAATAAGCAACGCACAAAATTCTAAAGAACCCGCCTTGATATTGCACTTATTTTTCTAATTTCTTTTAATTGAAAACTCTTCACCGAAATCATCTCTAAAAAGTTACGCTCGATTTTTTGCAAAAATTCTATTAAAGTTTCGACTTGTACGTTTAAATTATAATTTTTTTTTTTACGTTTTATAAGACGAATATTAAAATTTATATGTTAGTAGAAAATCCGAAAGCGTAACTTTATTCTCCAATATTTTATAAGTTACTTGTGAAAATTTCAAAGTAATTCATTGGGTTTTCATTAAGTTGCGTTGTTTTAAAGTAATCAATTTTAATAAATATATCAATTTGTAAAAATGCCAAACTCTAAACGAAAACGTCAATCACGTGAAGCAAGCAAGATTTCGGCAGACAAACGAAAAGCCACCCATCGAAAGAAATATATTAGTGAATTAAATCAGATTTTAAAGCAAATGAGCGACAATGAATTGCAATTAATTTACCAACATATGGTTCAACCAACTGAGTATCAGAAAGAAAATAAAACTACACGTCGTCAAAAATTAATTAATATTGTTGAACATTTACCTGACAATGAATTAAAGTCTGCAATTCATTTATTTAATACCATGCAGTATTCTAAAGGACCAAATAAGGGTAGTTTGCTTTCACCTTTTTTGTAAAATAAAGCTTTAAGTTAAATTTCATCAATTCCTCTCTTTGCAAGTCGGGTCAAGATTCGATCTCATTAATTCAACATAATAAAACTTTACAAAAAGAAATAAATAAATTAGAACATTTAAACATTAAAAAAGATCATAAAATTAAACAACTAGTCGGATCATTATCACAATATAAGCGTTAAAGAAGCAAATATATTTCAAGAATACGTGCTGTTGCTAGCCGTAAATCTTTATCTTCCTCACAAAGTTTAAAAGCAAGTATTTTAACACAACTTATGAAGAACAAACGTCAATATACAACTCAATTTATCAATATGACTACACGGTTATCACAAATCAACCAAATATCCTTTCGAAGTACCATTCAAGCTACACAAATAATCATGAGTTTTCTAACGGGAGAGGATTTATCACTATCATTAACACGTCAATCTGTTGTTAAGTGGAATCAAGAAATTAGTGAACTCTATATATAAGTCAAATTTTAAATCAAAGTAAGATCTCAAATTTCTTTACCATTGGAATAATGTTAGACGAGTCAACATGAGATCAACAAAAAATATTTGTGCTATGTCTTATATTCTGGAACCTAGAAAAGAATAAACCAGATTTTCAAGTATTAGAAATGAAGGACTTAATATGTTGTACGGGAAAGTCAGTAGCGAGCAGTATACGATACTTTAAATAATTATAATATAGATTTGCAGCAATGTTTAGTTTGTTTTTCTGATAACACAAACTATATGAGTGGTAGAACTGGAGGTGCAATCGCATTATTTAACAAAATAAATAAATCAAAGCTATTTCGAATTCCATGTGGAATTCATGTTTCACATATTATAATGAATAACTTACATTTGGAAAGTTGTCTAATGCTAGTGGATTTTCACAAAAAGAACATCCGGCAAATCTTTTATACTTAGCCTGGGATCTCCATAATGGCTATGATAAAAATGATAAAGACAAACCGATGGGTATACAGTCAGATTATATTCGCATGCTTTATGAGGAGCGATTTGAATATAAATTAATTAAGTATCAACGGCCTATTCGATCACGATGGCTTTATGAACTAATTTGTGCTGAACAATATTTAGAGCGAAGAACCATTCATATACAATTTACAGAATGGCTTTTAGCTCGTCTTAAGGCCCGAAATAATACACCAAAATTATACATCAAAAACGGGAGTTATTTAAAAATTGGATTAATAATCCTTTTTTAAATCTTCAGGTTAAATTACTATTTAGATTTGGAAAAGAGTTTTATTATCCGATAATCAAGTTTCTTACTAGATATGATCCTGTATTACAAAATTTCATGTCTATTAATCTTCCTCCAGGCCGACGTGCACACCAAATGCCAGATTTTATAGTTCGTACAACAATGCAGCTTCGGAATATCGTTGAAGATCCCTATTCATTATTTGAAGAAGAATTATTAGAAAATATCAGTTTTTTAGAAGATTATCAACTTAGTGAACTTATTTCTGACCTTGAATGTGGTATTAAAAAGGCATTACAATTTCACCAAAAATGGCTAGATTGTTGGCTGCATTTACCTTTGAGTATCTGCTGTTTAGGTGAAATGCATGGACAAGAATTTGCACGAAGCCATGCTTATGTAGTTTTAGAAGTACCTTGGTCATCAGTTCCTACTTTGCAGGAATTATGTTATGCAAAATTTTTAGAATTAGATATCAAATGTGATGAATTTAATGACTTTGGTCTATCGGATGCATTAAATGATCCTGCATTTAATTATGAATTTCTTAGCTTTATTCAGGAAAAGCACAAATCTTTAAACCAGTTTCCTAAAATATTTGAGTTTGTTAAATATCGAATCTGGTATTTCATGATTCATCAACAACAAGTTGAAGGTATTTTCAACAAGTGGGATCTTAAAACCTATCCAAATATGATAACTAACCTTCAACAATCAAAATTACGATTATCAAATATGCCACTCTCGGAAATCAGCTGTAATTCTTGGATTTGACGGAATTTAGTGCAAAGAAAAGGCAGCAAGCAAAATCCGTATCCAAACCAAATTTAAGTAAGGACAATTTCGATAATGACGCAGAACGTGAAAAAAAAGCGAATAAATTGTTCGAAAAAGTAGTTGTATAATGAAACGTAAATTAACATTAATAAATATATGTATTATTGCGATAATTATATTGATATGTATTAGAACAGTAATTAAAGTTATTAAATTGATATCAATATGTATTGATATGTGATATAGTAGTATATAGTAGTATATAACTGTATAATTTATATTAAATTGATATCGATATATAATTAAAATTGATTTTTATTCGTGTAATATGAAAAAGCAATAGAACAAATTCCATAGTTTGCTCACATAATTTTGATTTACTTAGTTGAGTTACCACCCTAGTACGTATGTATAGCAGTCACATCTAAAATTTTATTTGTAAATTACACAAATCTATGAATTTACATTTATAAAATTTTCTCAAACTTAGTAAAGAGTATGCTACTCTTCTTAAAACAAACTTATTGTTGAGGTTTCTACGAATCAAATGGTATAAAAAATATGAAAAATGAACTTCTCCCTATAAAACGTCATGCTCTCGAATATTGGCAATTATTTTATCTATATTTGCCACATTTTTTCTGAGTTCCCATCTTTGTGATATAAAAAGTGTTTCAGTAGATGCATCAGAGCAAAAGCTTTTGGCAAAATGCATCTTCAAAAGGCTGGTACATTATTAAAGTAGTAGAGAAATCAAGAAAACTGTTTTGTAGTAAGTAGATCGCTCATTAATTTGTCATAACTGATATATTTTAAGCTATTCAACTTTGTTAATACTTTCTATTATTCTATTCTTAACTAGTTCTATTTATTTGAGATAAGTTATTTAAGCTTATATGGGGTGATTTCAATAGAAACAGCCCATTTTTACATATATTTTATTTTGAGATAATTGAGTTTAATCATTTGTTTTGATTTCCGGACTGATCCGGGATTAATCAAATTTCACGATTTTTATTGGTTAAAGGTAAACAGGTGACTATCGGGTAATCTCGTGATATGTTGACCCTACGCAGCCTCGTGTAATTTTTCTTTTACATTATCTTGATTTTTTATTATGCAAATCGACTTTCATTTATAATTAAAAAATGTCAATCATGTCAAAATTTATATGAATCTAATAAAAACTCATTTTTCAAAAAATTGTAAAAATGGGCTGTTTTTATTGAAATCACCCCCATATTGTCTTGTTTATTTTGTTTTAACTAGTTAGAGGCATAATTGTTAGATGAAACTTTAGATATTAATCAGGCAGTTTTGAATAATTGATATTATAAAAATAGTTCATCTAACAATTCTAGTTAAGGTATGAAAAATAATATACTGTACTTAATAGGGTTCCGCAATTTGATTTGATTTTCAAATATTTGAATCAAATATTTGATCAATTCAAATTCAAATTTGACTATATTTGATTTGATCAAATTCAAATATGGTCAAATTTGGTTTGATTTGACAAATATTTGATTTTATTTGAAAAATACTATTAAAAATTCAAATTCAAATCAAATTCAAATATTTGAATCAAATCAAATTCAAATCAGGGTCAATTTGATTTGATCAAATTCAAATTGATCCAATATTTGATTTGATTTGAATTTGAGAAACCCTAGTACTTAAGCTTATAATATTTTTAATTTAGGAAGTTTTTCTTTTATTTATTTGTGATAATTATGTGGGTTTGGTGAAAAAAAAATTTACAAAAAATTGGGTTTCTTGTAAACTATTAATCAGAATTACATAATTTTCAGTTTGTCTTATTAAGATAAATCGAATGGTATCAAAATCATGTAATTCTGATTAATAGTTCAATTTTTTGAAAAAATTTTTTTTCATCAAATTTGTCCTTTTTTCTAGCAAAAATCTATTTATTAATTAGTATATTTAAATTATTTGAATCAATTTTAATTTAATAATTGTATAATTCTTTATTTAAATAAATAAATAAACATTTTTAATAAATATGTATACAGTTCATCGACAGCACAACTCTTTCTGACGATCCCTTGTACCAAATTTTTCAAGAACTCTGACCTACAAAAACTCTATAGTTAATATAACTATACGCAACAAAACTTTACTAAAGCTGCTGTCGGGTACAAAGTCCACTCACTGGATGTTCTGCTCCTGAAATAGAGATGAAAAAGATATGCAGACTTTTAAGCGAGGCACCTTGGCGGGCTTTGGTACTATCGAGCAAAGACGTAGTAGAGAAACTCTGGAGCTTTGTCAAGTCCTTTGGATATGAAAATAGAAGTAGAGGCTTGGTTAGATATATTATTCTTTATAGCGTAGCTCTGTCAAAGTCCTTTAAGTTTGGTACTCCTTCCTTACGCCCCTTTGGTCTTTTCGAAATTTCAAAAAAGTGGGCATTTTGGTTTACCCCCTTCAAAAGATCGGCATTGTTTATTTCTTCCAAATCGGGAATGCGGCTACCAAATCGGAATCAAGTCACGAGTGAAATCGGGTCTTTCAAGATAAACAGTGAACGCCATGTGAGGTTTTTTGGAGTAGACTTAGAAATGAAATTTCTTTCTAGAACGTTCTATTAGGCGTAGTTTCTTTTCTTTTTCTTTTCTTAATCTGTACATATAATACTTAAGTGAGGTGTTTCCTTGCATAGTATTATATAATTTTTATCGTCGGGCACAGACGTAAATAGTGCTATCATAGCCGCTTACTTTGTGCCTTCTTCTTCTTTCTTTTCATTTTATTTTATTACTTTGGCTTTTCGTTTAGGTTGTGTAGATTTCTCCTATTTTATTTTTCCTTTCATTTTCTTTATACCTTTTTGTTTTCTGGTAGAATTCTGCTACTCGAGAAGTTAGAAGAAGAGGGTTAGAAAGTAGGTAGTTATGACAAGCGGCAAACTCCAATCGGTGATTCGGATACTCTAAATCTATTGAGAAGAGGAGATCTGATGAGAGAAACATTTGATATAGCAGGTCACATTTAAGGATCTTTAAGACACCTGAGTGGATCGCACTTTAGTATTTGTACCTCAAAGTAGGTAATCATGTTGTACTGGCGTTACATAATTGATAAAATAAAAGTTGCGGCATGATTGCCGAATTTCAAAAAAAAAATAAAAATATGTATACAGTTTTTTTTTGTAATTTGTGACTATATCTTATTACTAATCTTAGTTCTAATTATTTTATAATTTGTAACTAGCCCAATACCTTTTAGTAAAATAGATTTACACAAGAATAACTTCATTGGTATTTGCTAAACCAACTAGCTAAAATTTTAATAAGCTGTTTTCAACCTACTTAATTTTAAAAACTTAAAACTTATTAGTAATAATTCTAGTTTAACTAGCTTAAAATTTTTTGTAATCATATGATTTCTAAATCTGACAAGGTCTACATATTGAATCTGGTACCTTGTAGTCATAACTTGCAATCTTTTTTAATGGTTCTAGTGGTTTATAATTTTTAAAACAAGCTTGGTATGTTTATAGAAGTGAAATAGTAAGCAGTTTTTATACATATAAAAATAAAACAAAATGCCAACTTTAAGTGCCGCATTCTTCTTAGGTTTATTTTGTATTATATTTTAAACTTGCAAAATCAACTCTGAAATAAATGATTAAAATTATATAACTATTGCCCATCATATGCAAGTCAATCACTCAAATTTCATAGTAAAAAATTTACCCCTGTAATCTGTGTGACAAATTGTGTGACTGGTAGAAGGTTAATAGTACAAGACCTGGTGTGATTAGAGTTGCAGATATTAGAACATCAATTAACAAAAGGCAGGAGGTGTAGAGTAATATATTGATGTCACTACTTTAATTTTATATGATATATGAGTGACGCAGTGAAGTCACTACCTTAGACCTTTTAAATATTTGCAGCTACAGTAAATGTACTCTAGTATTAGAGTGACCAGAATTATGATCTGGCATAATATACGTATAATTTGCAGTTTTTACTATATGAAATCACATAATCTGCTCACTTTCATGCAGCATGTAAACAAAAATTGGAAAATGAATAAACTGGTAACTATACTCATAACTTGTTGTTTTTTTTGAAATTTTATTGGCTAATAACTCAAAATTTGCATAATTTGCATAATTTGCAATTTACCGGATGCATAATTTGGCATTTACCAGATCATAATTCTGGACACCCTACCTAGTAGTGTTCTTCATGATTCAGACCGAGCAGGTATTTTTAAAGATCCGGACCTGGTTCGAACATTAATTCAGATCTAAAACTAAGGCCCGAACTCGTATCACTTAGATCTGGGTCTAGTCTGGATCCATGAATTTCAAAATTTATAGATTCTTAGTGATAGTTGATGAAGCCCTAGTGTCCTTGCTAAAAAAAAATACGGAAAAGCAGGAACTCGCTAATTATAAAACTGAATTATAGATAAAATATCTTCTCTCAATAATCAAATAGTTCGTTGCAAAAACCTACCAATCTCTCAAAAGTAAAGGCAACTCCTGAAGAATTGGAGGCAGTTCAACCTTTGGCTAAGGAATTACAGCTATTTTCATGAATTCTGGACACTTGATAAAAATTAGCTGAATGATTTTTCGTTAACCAAATTTTTTTTATTTTTATAAATTAATGCTGTATAAAATATATTTAAGTATATTTAAATTAATAAATTAATAAATTACATTTTTTTTAATTAAATTTTTTTTAATTTAATTTATTAATAAAAAAAAATTCTGGAATCAGCCAATCAGCAATTTAATAAGACCGGACCGGGTATTATCCGAGTGAATCTTTGTGTGGGTCTGAACTAGAGTGTCCAGGATTACGATCCAGTAAATACAAAATTATGCATGCAGCAAATTGCAAATTATGCAAATTATGTGTGAGTTTTAATTACATATAGAATTTTTTTATTGTAGTTAAAAAGATATTTATTTATAAAAATTTAGATTTTAGACTAAATTTAATCTTTAATCTATATTATATTGATTGAAATACAACATATTTAGCATCTCTATTGATTCTGGTAAGAGTGAACGCCATCTATCATCTAAAATATTTTTATAAGCGGAAAAGCTACGTTCTACATCAACACTAGAAATTGGAAGCCAAATGTATTTTAAGGCTAACTTGCTTAAGCAGGGTAAAAAACGGGGTTTCTCTAACCAATATTTTTTAATATCAAAATCTAATTCAAAAACTTCTTCGCCACTACAATAAATTCCCCACTCCTGAATTAACAGGTTATTTGGCTCGTTGAATTCTTGGATAATTGAATATGAATAAATATTTCTTTTAATAGTTTGTTGACGGATCCATCGTGGATCAAAGCATTGAATTGCTAAAAAAAGTTAGAGTGCTGAGTGGCCATTGATATGTTTGTTGAATTTATCCAATGCAACTTGAAAAGCTTCACGAAACATAACTTTGTAAGTTTCAGAATCAATATTGTTTGCATTAAATTCATAATTCATTTGAGTATTAAATGGTGGATCAACAACTCCAGCTTGTAAAAATGATCGTGTTTGTTCTATTCGAGATGTAATATATGCAGCAACAGGTTTATTACGAATCATAAAAAATTCTAAATTATTTATAATTCTAAAATTATATATATAGTTAAAATAAAATACATAACAATTAGTAATTAAAATTAATAAATATAAAAGCTTACGGTTGTGCATTAAGAGTAATAAACATGTTAATAATTTTTATAAAAAATATGTGTGCATTATCTTCAAATGATATATTTAAATCTTTAAGTGCCTTACTTGCTTTGCCACCTGCTAAGGCAATTTCATTAGAAATAAAAGAAGGAAAAATATCTAAATAAGGGCCTAGCCAAATAACAAACTTGAACCATAAATTCCATCTAGTTTTTATAGGAAGTGGTGGAAAAGTAAAATTATTATTTTCTAAGTTAGGAGTATCATTATCAAATAAAGATATATCCGGATTTAATATAGCATTTGAAGCTAAATGCTCAAGCCATCTTCTTTTACGGGAAGAAGAATAAACAAAAATTTCTTTTACATTAGTAATTATATATTATCTAACCCCTTAAACTGTTCAAAATTAAGCCATGTTTCTTCTACTAAATTATAAATATGTGCAAGGCATCCATTATGTTTTAAGAAAGGAAATAGTGGAGAAAGAATGCTATAAGCTTTTTTCATATATGAAGCATTGTCAGAAATAAAAAGAATAACATTATTGAATGAAACATTATAAAATTGAAGAACATTAATAGTAAGTTGTGCAATCGTAGAACTATTAACCTGATCTAAATGGCTGGTTTTAACAAGTTTAGTTACTTTACCAAAACTAAATAAAATATTAATTGCATTTCTTCCACACATAGATGTTTCATCAATCGTAACTGAAACACATTGATTTTCAAATTTTTTTTGTAAACTTTCTTGTTCTCGTATAAAGGCCAGTGGAAGATATTTCTCACGTAATTGATTGGAGCCTGCAATACTACCTGCTATTAAATTTCATTATTTAAGATTAATAAATAATTAATAATATATTAATATATTTAAATAACATGTACTAACCAACTTTACAATATTTATTTAAAAAAAATAATTTTAATTTTTCTGCCTTTTCAAGAGGAATATCAGCAGCAGTTAAAGCATACAAAAAATCTAAATTAATTTGTTCATTTTCACTAAGCATTTTTTGACAAGAAATACATCAGAAAATTTTTTATATAGATATATATCGATATATAGCAATAAATCGATGCATATCGATTAGAAAATAACGGCATATATCGATAATTTAGGTTATGTAACGATACATAACTAAAAAACGATATATACCGGTAAATGATAAATATCGTTAAATAACTAATTATCGATATATATCGATAATATTAATATCGATATAAATCATTTATTAGATTAATATCGCAATCTAGCAGACCTATTACTATCTACATATAGCGATATTTGTTATTTATCGATATATAACCTATTGATATATATCGACAATTAACAATAATCGCTATATATCGATAGTAATAGGTCTGCTAGATTGCGATATTAATCTAATAAATGATTTATATCGATATTAATATAATCGATATATCGATAATTAGTTATTTAACGATATTTATCATTTACCGGTATATATCGATATGTTTGCTCTTTATCGATATTTATCTTTTACCAATATATATTGATATGATTTTCTGTATTACCATGCAATTTATATCTATTTATTGATTTATATCGGATATTAATTTATCCGATGCATATTGATATGCATCTATTTATTGCATTGTAGCACATATATTTATATCAGATATTAATTTATCTGATACATATCGATATGCATCTATTTATTGCATTGTAGCAAATTGATTAACGATAAACTCTTTAATTTTATTAGAACATGTAAATGTTCATCAAATATTCATTTGTCTTATCAAATCTTGGAACAATATGAACGGTTTTGTCTATACTTTCTATGGGAATACAACTGTAATACTTAATTAATTTTAATTTAGTGCATTCCCACAGTTCGCCCTCTTCTTCATACCACCGAACAAGCACGAATTCAAGCGGTTCTCTGTCTACCGCTCGGTAAAACTTAAGTATTAGCAATACCTGAAAATTAATATATAATTATTATATTAGTATATAATTACTTGTGATGTAATGATAATATTGTCTATATTCGCGCTTGTTTTGCTTTTGTTATTACTCATTATTATTAATATACTTATTACCATTATATATATATATGCAGAATTAGATAATGTGGATATTACTTACTAAGCCGTACCAATTTACATCTTTTTCATCAACTTTAGCACTTATTACAACATTAGAAAACATAGGTTTTCTGTGAAATTACGCAGTAGCACGAATAATATCAGTGCTATCTAAAGCTGCTGATGCAAAAAATTCTATCTGTGCATCATCGTCATTTGACATACTTGATTCCTCTTCAAAAAATTCGTCGAGGCCGGTTAGCAGGTTTTGCAAACCTTCTTTTTGTAAAGAGTCTATGTCTTTATTTTTTTGAGGAAGTCATCAAGATCTTCCAAATTTATTGTCCACAACCGCTTTCCGAACCCTTTTGTTCTTCGTTTCTTTTTGGAAACTTCTTTTTCGGTTAACTTTTTTCTTTTAACCTATATATCGATTATTAGGTATATATAGCCATTTTATTTAATATATATGAATAGGGACCAAATTGGCAAAAAAATTTGCATCACGAAAAATTAATTATCATGAATTATTGATGGCCATCGATAATTCATGATAATTAATTTTTCATGACACAAATTTTTTTGCAAATTTGGTCACTTTTTCAGCCTACCGTATTTATTATTTGTTTCATATATTCTTTTTTGTTTGATATGCGGTAGAGATTTTTGACATAAGTCTTATGAAGTGTTTCACATGTTTCCGTGGACATGCTATTTATTGACCCATATTCTTTAATTGCAGGTATTATATGATAGCACCAAGAATGTAGTTTTGGGAGTTGGAGGCCACTTCGAGAATATTTTGAAAATAATGCAATGAATTCTTTGGCCCAATCCATAATAAATGTCTATAATATTATACATTAATACTGTAATAAAGCATTTGTAAAGATAAGTGTTTGTTTTACCTGAAGCTGATTACAAGAATCGTTTGTAAACGATTCTTTTCGAGTGGCCATATACATTCGAAGGAACTTGTAGTGAACCTGACATAACCGCTTATTACTAACACCCGGCCTTTCATAATTATTGTATAGATTATCTAGGGCGAAGATTATTATTTTCATTATATTTCGCAGTTCATCGGCTGTTAAACGTGTTATGTCAGATATATTCTTCATTATTTTGAGGCCGTGGAATCTAGGAATCAACGTTAATCGTTGTTCAAAATTTTGAATTACTTGGCTCTCACACTGCTCAAGTAAAAGCTCTTTAGTAAAGTCTAGCATATACTTGAAGAGGCCAAGATCCAAGGTATGCATTCGATCGGGGACGATTGCTTCATATATATTGAAGTTACTATAATTATATATTAATTTATTATGGTATATATTAATTTATTATGATTATGTAATTATATTATATATTAACATTATAATTATATATTTAATTAATAATATTATCACAGGTTGAATCAATGAATAACGGGTACATATCGGGAGACAAATCTCCCGATATGTACCCATTATTCTATAGATCCGCCAAATAACTGTAGCATATCAGTAGCATATTAGTAGCATATAGGTTAGATATCGGGAGGTAGATCAATAATAGTAACATAATATTAACATACTAGAACATCCCTTGGACTGAGAGTAAGATACCGGGACGTCCCAGTATGTTAATATTATGTTACTATTATCGATCTACCTCCCGATATCTAACCTATATTACCAATATGCTACTGATATGCTACAGTTATTTGGCGGATCTATAGAATAATGGGTACATATCGGGAGATTTGTCTCCCGATATGTACCCGTTATTCATTGATTCAACATGTATATATTAATTCAATAATAACTATTGATTACATACCCTATCTTCCAAAATGCATTTACTTCAGGATGAATTGAATTATCTTTTGCTTCACCGTTATTAATTGTTCGTATCATATTATTTGGTGTTCTAGGTGAAGTATTATTTAAATTTATATAATTCAAATCATCCCTTGATACTAAACATGAATGGCAAGGCCGTCTTGAAGTAGATGATTGATAAACATTTGCTATTTTATCTGCTTCAGCTAAATCGGCCAAAATCATTGAGATTCGAGGAATGAAGGTGACTATTTCATCACGAACAACAAAGTTAAGCTCTGGCTTATCCGCTATAGGCCTGAGAAGAATCGCTATATACTTCTGAAAGACCTCTCTTTTTATTTTACGGAACCTTTTAGAATTTTTTGTTTGAGTATCCTTGGCCTTTAAGATTGGAAGGTATCCAATTAATGCTTTAGATTCTGGTTTATTCCTCTGGTGGTTAGGAATGTTACCAAGTGATAAGAATATTGGATGGCCAGAAGATTTACCCATATGATCAAGGGTTGTTGCATCTGAATATAGTATTATCAATAGTAAACGATAACCGGGAAGTAATGCCGATTCTTCTCGCCTCCACCAATTACAGTTATACTGTTCCTCAAATACACGATGTTCTATACCATTAATTACTTCTTTTTTATCTACATATTGAAGAACTAATGACCGATTGATACTATCGATCATTAATAAAGACTTTATAGTCTTTATTAATGATCGATAGTAAAACATAAATTCAACGTTTTGAAATGTTGTAATTGGGATTCCTTTGAACATCATATGAGGGACGGTAGAGTTATCCAAAAATTCCTTTCCCATTCTTGTAGACGGAGGTAATGGTGAAACATCCAAACTTGAATATTTGTTGAAGAAGTTTATAATAGAATCACCAGCTGAATTAGATAGTTGATACTTATTAACTATCTCCATAAATTCACGATAGGCTTTGTTAGGCCATTCTACGGCTAGTGGATGTAGTAAATCATCAAAAGCATCTTTATATGAAGCACCTTCATAGTCTTCAAGATCATATTCCACCGAAATGGACACATTTGTTAAGAGAGGCTCCATTTCCATATCAGAATCTTCATCAGAATCTTCATCCTAATATATAACGTTATGCAACGTTTTATAACTTATACCTATTTATTCAACCAACTTACCTCATAAGCTTCATTAGAATTATTTTCTGTGTCCATAAAAACATCTGATTCGGATGGAGAACCTGGTATAACTTCATCCTATAACAAATATTATCGCTTAATAACGTTTATAAGGGTGCCATATAATTAATACAATTTACCTCATATATTATAGGGCTATTAGGATTATATTCTGGAAGTACCCAAACATTGTCATCAAATTGTTCAGTAGTAACAGCTTGATTTGTTGGTTCTGTTGAACCTTTGATATAAGGATATTTTTCTGAAATATGTCGTGCCAACGCAAAAGCTTTTGAAAAATCTCGATCACAATAATCACAATCCTAACGCATTTTGAAAAAAATAAAAAAGAAAGAAAAATAAAAGGGCAAAGAGAGTGATAAAAGAAAGCTATAAAACAAAGAGAAGATATGAATGAATGAAATAGATGAAATATATGGAAGAATAAAATGGGAGTATATGAGATAAAGGGCGAAATAGCGATATATAACGAAAAATAGCGAAGAAGAGATGGGAGTGATTTAAAAAGAAGAGAGTAAATGAGAAGATAAGAACGAATGAAATTGATGAAAATAAATGAAAGAATCAAATAGAGTGAATGAGAGAAAAGGACGAAATAGCGATATATAATGAAAACTAACAAGAAAGAAATAAATGGGATGCCAGGACACCGGAACCTGGACAGGATTCTGTTCCTCGGATTTAAAAAGATAAAGATAAAAAGAGATATAATAAAGAGAAAGAGAAAAGGCGATAAACGAGAAGAAAGTGAACGAAAAAGAAAGAGTGATCACCACCAAGATTTGCAAACAGATTATAATCGATTATAATCAGAAGATTATCATCGATTAATAGTACCCCTATCCTAACGATATATATAAAAATTTGTAAATTATAATCAAAATTTGACAACGATTTTCTCGATAGCTAGTCATTAGCATTATCAAAAATTTTTGCTAAAGATAGTATTGATATTCCTCTATAATATATATAAATTTTATTCGAATTGATCAAGTAGTTCCCGAGTAATCGCGTCTATACAATAGTCAATTTTTAAAAATTGACTATCGTATAGAAGCGATTACTCGGATAAAATTTAAAAATATTATAGAGGAATATCGATACTACAGTATCTTCAGTAAAAATTTTAGCTAATTCTAATTACTAGTTATTGAGAAACCGTTGTAAAAGTTTGATTATAATTTACGAATTTTAATAATCAATATTAATCAATTAATGATTTAATCAGTATTAATTGATATTTTTACCTATAATCGAATATAATCGATAGTGTTTCAAATCGATTAAAATTTATTGATACTAATCGATTAACTCAATTATAATCACTATATATCCCCTCAAAAATTTCCTGATGCCCATCAAAGCAATATAGAAGGTAAATTTAAAAATAAGGTTCAAATGATTTAAATAATTTTTAATCGATATTTATCGATTTAAGCTATTCTTTTCTTCGATCAAAACAAACGGGTATTACTTAGTTTATAAGCAAGAAACTAACGTTATATTATGTAATTAATTCAATATTATAAAT
>QKWP01000189.1:246350-300145 GCA_003550325.1 Gigaspora rosea | reverse complement strand
TGATGTCTATAGAAGAGCTAGACGAATTATTTAGAGTTAATCAATAATAGTTTAGCCCTTTGTTTATTTTTTTCTATAGTATTTTCTTTTTCATTTGTATTTGCAATTTTCTTAATAAAATTGGATTGACTTGCTTCATAAAGTATATAAATATGAAATTGAATCGCTGTATATCTAATAATATCAAATATCACTAGTAGTAAATTCGCTATTTATCTAATACTATCGTGATAACTAGCAATAAAATTCGCTGTAGTATCGTAATCAATAGGTATGATTAGAATCGAATGTTATCATATATCGCTAGTGATCGAATTGGTTATAAGCGATAACTAGCATTATTGCTGACTAACGAATTCGCTATATATTGATCATTATTATGATCGTTAGTAATCGGCAGAGTGATTAGTATCGATAACTAGCATTATCAATAATTAACGAATTCGCTATATATCGATCATTATCATGATCGTTAGTAATCGGCCAGGGTGATTAGTATCGATATATAATTATCTGGTTAGTAATCGATATATATCGGTCTATTTTTTTGCTGATGTAATAGTAGTTTGTCGGGTTTTTTGTGTAGATAGGGTTTTTTCAATTTCCATATTTGTTTTATGCTTTTTTAAGCGACGATGGTTGTCAATAGTTGATTTATGCTCATGCTCAACGACAGTTTTACAAAAGCAACAAAAAAATTTGCCACCATCAGCATAAAACTCTCTTTTATATTCACTTGATTGAGCACGTTCAAAAGCAGATACACCCATTTTAGTAACTAGTTAAACTTATTGATTTATTTTTTAATAGAAAAGAGATCGTAGCTTATTAAGAAACAATAATAGCTATGTACTAAACCATTGTTAAAAATACTGCGATTTTATAATAATTTCTTGGATAAATAAAAGAAGATTGAAATTTTTTTTGCTGCTGCATTCGTTCTTTTTTTCTGATTTTCTTATGAAAATATTCTTATATATGATTTCTCACATATGAAAATATACTTGCAAAATTAATACACAGCTGCAAATTCAACTCAAATAGTTTAATTTATGCTTTACCCATTTTGTAGCATATGTTAAACTATGCATTACTATGAGAAACTTGAATTGATAGTTTTATAAAAATGTGAAATCATAATTTTAAAAATACGCCAATATCAAGATTATTACATAAAAATCTTAGCGCAATGTTTTGGTGATTTTTTAATATTATTAATTAAAAACTCCTTTTTATGCGCAAATCGTGTAACTTAAAATTATGCAAATCATATAATTTATGCGCTATAAAGTAAATTATGCGGATATTATCCCGGATCGTAATCCTGGACACTCTAGTCTGAACCCACATTGATTCTGATAAATCAAGGGTCCAAACTCTGTCTATCAATGGACCGAACTGGACACGGGACCAGACCCAGTTCTTTTGCAACCGCACCAGGGGTCTAGACACTTTTGCAGTAACGTGACGTGGCGCATGAGAATTAACCAATCGGAGAACGTAAATTTTGATCGTCCCGGATCAGTCTGACATCAAAACAAAACACGTGTACAAGAAGAAAAAAAGAGAAAAGAGCGAAAATACTCGAAAACTAGTGTTTAAATCGGCCTTTAAAACCACATAAAAATGTCCGGAACGCGATTTTACACATATATAGGGACCTTCTAAGGCTATATACACGAACCCTAACCCTAACCTTAACAAAAAAGCCAAAAAGTTAATCCGAAGACGCCACACTACGTGATGGTTACGTTACTGCAAAAGTGTCTAGACTCCTGGTGGGGCCGTTCAAACCGCGGAACACTACACTATCAAAAATTTACTCCACGTGATTATTGGCCAATAAAAGATCATAATTTGGGGTAATTGTAACATGATCAGGAAATTTCTCTTGTCAAAAAAGCGGTCATCTAAAGCCAGGTGCATTCACGTGATAAAAAGCCAATCAATTGTAAAATTTGATCTTTACGGATCAGTCTGACAAAGACAAAAACAAAGAAAAAAATGAAAAATGCCAAAAATACAAGAAATGAATGTCTTAACCTGTCTAGAAGCATTAATAAAAATAACAAGAAGACAATTTTACTTATAAGACAAACTCTAACCCTAACCCTTAACTAACACTTACCCTAATTTTAATTAAATACTCAAAAACATATAAACGCACCTGGCTTTAGCCATCCCCCAAAAAAAGCTTATTTCTCAAAAGTTTGCATAAAAAACCACTTTTTTGAGCTAAAAAAAGCTTTCCTTGAGTGATTTTACTACAACCTAAACCCAAACCCTAACCGAGCACTCACCCTCACCCTAACCTAACATAAACGAACTTGAAAGAATTTTGGTACTGATCACGTGGGAGTGAATTTTGATGGCGATACTGGGGTACATGTATGATAAATGTCATGCACGTGACATATAAAAACATATTGTTTTCATAATATGTTCCTTACACAAGACCCCGTATAGTATACCCTCCTCTATACAGTATACCCGGGGGTATAAATCAAGAAAAACTGTCATGGATGGTAAGAAACCCCATGGCGAAATACGGTAAATAAAACTGAAAATGCAAGCATTGACGTTTTGGCCATTGATTTAATACTACACATAAATAAATGAAATTTACATTGTTTCTTAAAATTAAAGCTTAAATTTTGCGAAATTCTCAACAATTTAATTTAATCAATTTTGGTTTGGCCGTTGATTTTCTATGTGTGACATCTACACATAAATAATCTTAACAGTAGTTTTAAATGCAAGCACCGTTGATTTTTTGTGTTTGTGTAACATCACATGAATAAATGAAATTTACTTAAAGTAAAACTGAAAATGCATGCAACTACACATAAATAAATGAAATTTACTTAAAGTATAACTAAATTTACTTTACTTAAAGTAAAACTGAAAATGCATGCAACTACACATAAATAAATGAAATTTACATTGTTTTTAAAATTAAAATGGGGTTAAATTTTAAGCCGTTGATTTTCTATGTTTGTGTGACATCTACGTATAAAAATGAATCTTACAGTAGTTTTTAAAAAATTAGTAAAACTGAAAATGCAAGCTACCGTTGATTTTCTATGTTTGTGTAACATCGAAATAAATGAATTTACAGTGGTTTTTTTTTTTCTAAAGAGTATAAATATTGACATTCTTACCATCAAAACGACTCCAACAAATTATCCTTGCTGTTTATTCAACTGTGATCACTCAGCTCAACACATATATTCGTATCCGTAATAGCAAGCTTTAATTGATTTCGTGTGGGCTCACCTTTTCATTCACTATTTATTGATCTACGAAGTCACGGAAACATTCTCGATCAAAAACACTAATCATAATTACGCAATGCACGATCGGATTGATTTTGATAAAATTGTAGAAATCAATAGTGGAGGTTTAGGAGTGATTTATAAATCTGAGTGTAAATATTGCAAAATTACGACAGCCCTTAAGCGCCTAAAGGATGATACACAAGATCAAAATTTTAACAGAGAAGTAAATGAAAATTTAAATTTATTGTATCTAGGAGTCTTAAAAATAAAACAATTTAAACCATTTCATTCAACTGTTTAAAACAGATGATTATTATATTTCGAATAAATATATCACTAATATGCGATCGATTATTTAAATTTCAAATAAGGTCGAAATTTTGCGAAATGCTCAGGGTCACCCTAATATCATTACTTTCTATAGTATTATAAAAGGTTTGTCCTAAACAGTTTCTAAAATTTCACCTCTGTAATGAGTTAAATAAAGTACATGTTAAACTTTTAGTATCATATATAAATAAAAAAAAAACGTGGTTTTCTTATTTCGGAAAATTTTATAAGAATCACACTTCAATTATTGATCGTAGTGCTTGTACACGATGTTAAATCCATTAAATTACGTAATATCTAATTAAAGTATTCGATTCTGGTCAACGAATATTACTAATTTCACTGTTTAATAAATTATCACGAAAAATAGATCCTTCAAATCAACATTATTTTATGGTTTTACAATATGCTGATGAATATTTACGGGATTATTTAAGTGAAAATTTCAAAAGTCTACAATTGGTTGATAAATTTCGTATGGCTGAGGAAACAGCACAAGGACTTTTGTTTTTACATACCAAAAACATAATCCATGGTGACTTAGTAAGTATATATCTATTTTATCTATGTATAATTTTAACTATTTAAATTAACAGTTTTATCATTTTTTTGGTAGAATTCCAAAAACATTCTCGTCTGCAATAAGCAAATTAAGATCGCGGATTTTGGTTTGTCAAGACAGATTAATGAAGTTTCAACACCGTCATGCACAGAAATTAAAGGCATGCCAGCATATATAGATCCCCGATGTTTAAAAGATTCAAATTATGATAAAAAATCCGATATATACAGTCTTGGAGTTATTCTTTGGGAGATCTCGAGTGGCCAACCACCATTCAAACTACTGACTCCGCTAGAAATTGTTTGGAAAATTCTAAATGGATTTAGAGAAATCCCAGCAAAAAACACACCTTTCCAATATGTTGAACTATACAAGAAATGTTGGGATAAAGATCATAGAATTCGTCCAGATGTGTCTTTAGCCATTAATACTTTAAATGGACTGCGAAATTTAAGTACATTCATCAATATCTAATTTATAAATATTCAATATGATTTTAGCAAATCGAAACTAATTCGGCAAAATTTGTAATTCGTAGATTTACAGCTGTTTCATAAATTCTGGGACAGCCGGATTCGATAAGTTTTTGAATTCGGTGTTATCGAATTACTGTAATGCCGAAAATCCAATTCAAAAATTTATCGAATTTGTCCGAAATAATTTTTATCAGTTGTCCTAGAATTTATGAAAACAGCTGTAAATTTAAAACTTTAATTCGGCAAAATTTGTAATTCGTATATTCAAATTTAAAACTTTAATTCGACAAAATTTGTAATTCGTATATTTAAATTTAAAACTTTAATTCAGCAAAATTTGTAATTCATATATTTAAATTTAAAATTTAATTCGTCAAAATTTGTAATTCGTAGATTTAAATTTAAAACTTTAATTCGGCAAAACTATGTAATTTATAAAATATGTCTATATAGTAAAACAAAAAAAAAAGCGTTTAAAATATATGATAATCTAAATAAATATACCGTTACAGCACAACCTTTATTACCCCGTTTAATACCCCTTCAAATAACACATGGATACATTACAAAAAAAAAAAATTCTCAAAAAAATTGTATAAGACCCAGGTACTAAAGGCAGTACACTACGGTAGATATCGTAGCAAAATACAAAATAAACCCGCTTTTTATATAAGTACCTAATTTTTCATATTACATTGTTCGTCACTTTCAAGATATTAAAGCAAAAGCCGTGTTAGGTAATATAGAAAAAGAACCTATTACAATTAATGTCTTTAATAAATCTGCAAGCTATCCATTTATGTAATTTTAAAATAAAAATCATTTTTGACAATAAAAACAACCTATAATATATTACATTGCACCAAAGTTTTTTTTATAGAATATTAAACGGCTAGTACAGTATATTGTCAGTAGTTCTTTTTTACAACTTATAACTTATATTACAGTATATGAGAGCTGTAAAGTAAAATCTGGAAGTGAATATTTAAGTTTTCATTATAACGAATTTATCCCAGAAGAATTGTGATATTAGTAATTTATCATTTTTTGTTTCGATAGAATCGTCAATGCCAATACGTAATATCATAGTTCTTCAGGAGCTAAGTTCGTCACTATGAAAGCTTAAATATTCGCACCCAGATTTTCACCCTGAAGCACTCAACCCATTAATTAATGTGGCAGCTTATGCTAAGATTGGCTTATGCTGAGAATTTAAGTTATTTTATTATGAAATTATAAAATTTTAGAGGGCTTGTTTAGGGGTGTTTGTTTTATAGTTTGGTTAGGGTTTAGGGTTAGGGTTATTAATAAATGAGTATTTGTGGATTTTAGTAGGTATTATAGATTTAAATTGAGACTCCATAAGCCGCCACAATTAATATCTCTATGCTGATCCGTGTCGATCAAAATAAACAATTTTTATTGGCTCTTATTCACATGATGCACACGGTTTTAAATGACCCTAAATTGGCGAATAACATACATAAAAAAAAAAAAAAATCAAAATTATATCGAAAAGTGGCATATCTTTAGAGGATGGAAGTACATCTATATTGCAAAGCATGGAAAAAAGTAGCAGAAAGCAATGTGAATGTGATAATTCTTGAAAAAGATAAATCCGAATTTAGTAATGCAGATGAATCCACATTCAATAATTTTTCCGAAAACGGAGTAATCAAAGTATTCAGCCCATTATTTCACAATAACAAAACAGGAACAGAATCATTCATAAAATATAAATAATTAATTCACTTAAATTTATGTAAATATCGATATTTGCTTTTTATAATATTAATAGCACATAGGTATGCTAGTTATCAAATATTAAGATTATTAACTGTAGCACAATTTTAAATTGCGATAATATCAAAAATTACATGTATAAATTGAGACACCAGCGAAGCGACAGGTCACATCAGTCACATCTAGTAATAACAAAATATGCAAATAATAATGGTTTGCTAATAGAATCTCATATTATAATATAACACTATCATATCAAAATAACAAGTTTACCAAAATTATGCTATCAGAATTAATATTTTCGGAATTACGAATTAATTGCTGAGATTAGTATTATTATATTATCAAATTATTTTATTTGATATAGATATAATGAAGATTAAAAATTTATATTTTTACATTACGTATTAGATATTAAGCGCAACCGGTGGCTGCAAAGCAAGTTTGACTGCAACATGCCCCTGGATTATTTAAGTCACAGTGACCTCCACTAGGAATACAGGTAGGAGCACAAACGGTTGAAGTAGGTGTGCAAGTTACTGTTGTTGTTTGTTCGCACTTATCGCAATCATCAGGCACCTGTTCGTTATCAGGGCAACGCTCAAGGTAGGTGTTTCTGTTGAACAGGTTATAGTGAAGTTATTGTTTCAGAACTAATGTTAGTGATAGTACATGTTTTAAGAGAGTGCAGATGATATTTGTGCGGATGATATTTATGTCTAGCATGTCTAACATCGATAGTTAATGCTAATAAATAAATGAAAAAAATAATAAAGAGTGAATTGAAGACTTGTTTATTGTTGAAGGTGGAAATCCAGGCCAGCGTCATGGAACGGACAACCACTAATCATCAAGAACAAAGAAATACCTTATAATATACCCAATATAAGAGGCGGTACAATTTGGCAAGGCTAATGTGTATCGGGTATAAGGTGAGTCAACGAGACAAGTTTATTTTTATAAACGAGAAACAAAGAAACTAAGATCAGTTTCTAATCTTTATTTACAGGACAAGATCTAATCAAAAATGATCAAAACCCATACAGTGGCATAGTGAACTACATACTATTCTACTTTCATGTGGGATTCCTAATATTTGTCTTCTATTCCACAATTTTTCTCACCAAAGATCAGAATCACGCCATATCGAAGATTTTTTGAATCTTGCATTTAATGTTCTTTCTGATTTAGTCGATTTTATTCAATCGATGAACTGTGTGCAAGAACCAGTTAATGGGCGATCAGTGGGGATTACAGTATCTTCATAGAAACTCTGGCAAAATTGACGTTACATTTTTCTGAGCAATTCATTTCTGCCTCTACAATTCTCCCACCTTAATTTTTCACGTCCTGTAAAAATAACCATATAAATTCTTTTTCTCTTTTCACTAGCTAAACTAAAAAAAAAAACAAACTAAAAAAAAAAAACAAAAAACAACAAAATTTACAAGAAAAATAAATTCTACAGAAAAACGTACAGTCCAACTCTGAACTAACACAAAAAAATTACACCACGTTTACATTTATTTATTTTTTTTCATTTTATTATATTTTTTTTATCTTTCTTTTTCTTATTTAATTAATTTTTTTGCCTCTCTTTTAGTAGCACCTCCAGGATCGAAAACACAGATTCCTTTCCACAAAGGTGGCAAGTATAGGGTGCTCTTTTCGTAAGATTCTCTATGCACCAACTTTGAATCTACTTTACTAACCCTATTTCTCTTTTAATCCAGGGGCCTTTTCAGATGATGATATAGACTACCAGAGGCTTCTTTTGTTCTACATTCATTTTTACATACTTTCATTTGACCTTACTTTGCCTTAAAAATCTGTTAATCTTTTTTTTCAACCTTTACAGGTGTTTTCAAGACTTACTCCATTTCGGTTATAGGGTCCACCAGGGTCGAATTGTCCATTTGCAAAACCATCTTCAACACGATTCAAGTACCATTCAACTACTTCTTTCTTCCCAACTTGGATCTTATTCCAGTTACAGTCATCAATATACGAAGTTTCTTCGACTCTTCGAAACTCTTCAACTGCCTTTATTCAAGATTTACACGCTTGACTTAATGCTCCTCCTATAAGTGGTATTTTCAATTATCCTCATCTTTTTTGTTCCTCTCAATATCTTCGTCAACTAATATTTTCTGATCACTTTCATTTAAATCTTCTTAATCCACGGCTTTGTCTTCTTCACTTTTCTCTTCTGGATCCAATTCTTCTAATTAATCCTTTTCAACTTCAAATTTCACTTTTATGTCCTTTTTAATTCTATTTCCTTTTTCATAACAAGGTCCAACTATATTCGTTTCGTCAATATTTCCTATTTAGCAACTATTATTCAATTATTAGATAGGTCCTTTTCGTCTTTTCTTTTGGGCCCCTTCATATTACTGGTGCTAACTATTCTTACTTAGTTTTTTCATAATTTTCTGTTTCAACCAAACCCTTATACCATTCATTAGCAAGTTCCATATCATCAAGGTCTTGTTGTTTGAGATAGGATTCTTGTTCATTTTCGATATATTCTTGCAACCACTATTTTTGCTTTCAATTTTTTTATCTTTGCCATTTACCGGTATACATTTTTCGTAACATAATCCAAGAGTGGATGTTCCATTAGCAACTCCAATTTTTGCTACTTGTTGATACTGCATTAATGCTTTTGTATCATATTTTTTCAGACTATTTAATTTCAGAGGTTCCTGGATAGCTTTTTTTTCTTTCGGGATCCATTTCGAACGATGTTACTGTATCACATTCTATGGCAAGACTTCAAAGAAGTTGTTCCAAGTTTAACTTCTTCTAGCTCTTTGTCGAAGAGCTCTTCAAGAAATATAATATGAATTAAAGATTTTTGTTACTGGACCTTTCGTATTTCAGGACTTTGGGAGCTTTTAGAATAAAAGCTACATAGGGTGTAGGGAGCAGGCTTTCTATAGATAGAGGTATTCGAATATATGGGGTAGGTATATGATATTTTCTTCTTCCTCTTGTATTATTTCTTCTAAAATGTTCACTATAAATTTCAGAACTCAAGGAATTTGCTCATCGTCATGCATGCGATTTTTAAAGGCTTTGTCGATAATTTATTGAACTTCTGCAGCTTGTTCTTCAGTAAGTGCTACAAAAAGAACAGGGCACATTTCATCCAAATAGATTACTTGCAGGCACTTATTAATATCATAACCTTTATCTTTACAATAGGTATATTTTATTTCTTTTCGTAGTTTGGTTGATTGGGAGTTTTGAGAGTTCTATGGGTTTTGCTATAATCGGTCTCTTTTATTCAGGTTTCCTTTTGTCTTCGAATTTGATTAACTCTCGGCAGTAGGTAAATATTATACATTTTTTTTTATAACATGGACAAATTCACGGCATATTTAAAAATTTTACAAAAAAACAAAATGGACATGGTTCGTCGGTTCTAAGAAAAAAAACAAAACAAACAAACAAACAAGTGCACTATTCCATTAGTATCTCAAAATTAATAATAAAACAAAAAAAAACAAAGGAGAAAATGTCACTGTATTTACAAATTCGTGTAGGTGTTTCAAATCTCTCAGTCACTATCAAATTGTCAAAGGCAGAAATCCAGGCTAGCATCATGAAACAGACAACCACCAACCACCAAGAACAAAGAAACACCTCACAATATACCCAATGTAAAAGGCGGTATGATTTGGCAAGGCTAAGGTGTATCAGGTATAAGATGAGTTAACGAGACAAGTTTATTTTTATAAATGAGAACAAAAAAACTAAGATCAGTTTCTAATATTTATTTATAGGACAAGATCTAATCAAAAATGATTAAAAACCCATATAGCGGAATAGTGAACTACATGATCTTTTTATACTATTCTACTTTCATGTAGAACTCCTAATGTTTGTTTCCTATCCCACAATTTTTCTCACAAAAGATCAGAATCACACTATATTGAAGATTCTTCGAATCTTGCATTTAATGTCCTTCCCAATTTAGTCAATTTCATTCAATCGATGGGCTATGTACAAGAACTGGTTTCTAACGAGCAATTAGTAGGTGATCACGGTACCTTTATAGAACTCCAACAAAATTGGCATCACATGTTTCTAAATGATTCATTTTCGCCTCTAACATTATTCATAATCAACTTTTTATTTAAGCATCATACTTTATTTATGAAAATACGCTTTAATTTATAATAAAATTTTAACAAATTTTTTTTATCTAAGATGTATTAATTTAATGAAATACAGCACATTAATCTAAGTTTAATATAAAAATTTATGCAAAGAGCCAATATGAGGCCTAACTTCTAGGACTGCAAGCATAGTATATTTATAAATATCAAAAACTTCCCAAATCAGTATGCAATAAGATTCTATAATGATATTGAATACTGATTTACAAATTATATTGCTGGAGTAGAGTGTATAATTTTTCTATTAATTCCTGCACATATTTGTACAGGTTTATGCAGATGATTTAGATATTGATCAGCCAATAAAAATTGTTGATTGCTTTGATTTAACAACGCTCTTAAAATCATACAATGTAAATTTGACTAAAATAGCCATTAGTGTTTGATTATTTAATAATTACAAACTATGAAACTGCATAATAAGCTTTTCTTAGCTGTAAAATGCTTATAAAATATATAAAATCATTTAAAAATTATTACATTTTATGCTCTTATTTTTGCATGTGCACTTGCACTGACACTAGCATTTGCACTTGCAGTTGTTCAATAAGGGGCATCCAGAAATAACATTATACAAGAGGGTCAAATAAAAAATAATGGTTTTCTCCTTAATTAGGGAGGTCAAAAAAATATAATGCAATTTTTTTTAGAATAATTTGTCTGAAAACTGATCCAGTAGTCCAAATTTAATAATTTTTTTGTACTATTCAATTCATTTCGGTGAGAGAAGTCGAATAGTGCCAATTTTATTTCATTTGGATTACTGGATCAAAAGTTATTGGCCAAATACTATTGGTCATATCTTTTCTTATTAAATTACTATATAACCAATAGTTTTTTGTGAATATCTTGTAATCCAGTGATCCAAATAATATGATTTTGGTATCATTGGGTTCGTCTTACTGAGATAAATTGAATGGTATCTAAATAATCTAAATTGGATCATTGTGCACAAGATATTCAAGTTTTTGTAAAATTTTATATATAAGGCCACACAAACTTATACTATTGGTTTTCATATTCCGGCCGGGTCAGTGAGGTGGGGTTTTGAAATTTTAATTTTTTAATATATTAGCCAATAGAAATTCTCCATTCATAATTATGCAAACAGTGCGAATTTTTAATATAGTAAAGATTATTAATCAATTATATATATAAATAATGATAACAAATATAAAACTTTAACTTTTACTAAAACGCGCCTATGGTGTTATTAATCAGTGCAATATGTTCTAAGAAAACAAAGTTTGCCTGTATAACAGTATATAGAATAAAGTTTAAATTTTTAACGTATGAAATTTTTTATCGGGTATCCGGTTATAAGACAATAAAATTTTTAAATAAAATTTTTTATTTTTTATTAAAAAATTTTTTTTAAAAAAAATTAAAATCCGGGTCGCCGGGTCATGAAAGGTTACTTGGTGATATGAAAACCAATAGTATATAAGTTTGTATGGCCTAAATATACAGATTTTGAAAATTTTTTTATATAGTCGGGGGTCAAGCAGTGGTCAAGTGCTACTATTTGAGGGTATATAACATTATTTATGGATGCACCCTAATAGAAAACTTTGATTAATAAAAAATAGTAAATATGTCAATAAATATAAAAAAAATAAATATTTTTTTTTAGATAGTGGATTTTTAGAATTTTTTATATTTTGAAATTTTTGTATTAGATCTTTTGCCAGTCTAATTATTGCTAATTTATTGAAAGTAATTTTTATGCTTGCATAGGTTATATCAAATTGGTCAAGATTACTAAGCAATAAAATCAATGTATACCTAATTATTTTTTTCAAATTTAATTTTTTTTTGTTTCAAAGTGCCCACTTTGGGGATCTTGGCTTTTATTCAAGATTTATTGAACCTTGGCATCCTACATGGAGAACTATTCAACATTTGTACCTGCAACTTTTGGTTGTCTATTTAAGTAGCCACCCAAAGGTTCTACACTAGCTGCTATACCTGCAATCTACTACTAGCATTGCCTATTTAAACCCCTGATCCTTGCCTCCTACCAGTTCATCTTGTATCACTGAAACACAGTTTCAGATTCTGTACCACACCTTTAGGACTAGTTTTATACTCTTTTAAATTTAATTAGTAATAATATAATAATTAATAACAATATAATAAAATACAGTATCTAAGTTTTATTTTTAAATTAGAATGTTGCTAGTCTTTTCTTCATATAGTTTTATTCACAATAAAAATTAAATTTTTAAGAACACTTATAGACTGATTTCTTAATACAAGTAGTAGAAATGAACAATAAAAATTTTTAAATAAAAATCATAAAAAGTGCTTGCTCTTGCTTTGACAAATACTTATTCGAGTAGAACACAAAAATTGTTTTCATGTATAAACGAGTTGAGGGTAGTTCACAAAAAATTAAAAGAGGTTGAAGCAGACCGGAATGATAATCATCAGGCCATATTGAATCATCATCAGGAGAAAATAAAGCATTTAGAAAAGAAAAAAGAAGAGTTATTAAAAGCACAACAAAAGTTAACTAAAGTTCAAAAGGAAAAAATAAAAAAAGAGGATATTGCCGACAGTAATTTAAATGATTTAGAAATAATTTTGGTCAATAGCTCCTGCTCTTTTTGCTCGATCTGAGTTTGTGTTTGAGCCTGCAAGACTTCTTTTTCTTTGCGACAATTTTGTTATTTAACATATATAGAATAAATAATTTTTCTCTTTTATCAAAGTTACTATACTAAATATCATGTAATTTGAGTGTGCTCTAAAGTAAAAATTATACAAACGATTTTTGTTAATGTTTATTGAATAATTCCAATATTTTCTTCCTTTCAAAGCCTCTTTTTTTTGATACAACAAAACTAGTTAATCTACAAGTTTACATTTTATTAACACTCTTAAACAACTCTCTTAAAATTGTGAAATGTGAATTTTCCAAATTTGCTTCTGTTGTTTGATTATCTAATATATACAAATTATTATTTTGAGCAAAAAATAGCTAAAAAAAAAAAGTTAATCAAATATTTCACAAATTTGAGGGTGTTTTGTATGAATTAATAAGTTCAAGAACAAGTGCAAGTACAAGAACAAATATATGAAAGTGCAAATGCAAGTGCAAGAACAAGAATAATTGCTCTACAATATTAATAAAAAGAGAGTTATCATTCATCGCCAGTGCCACCCTCTGATCGACCAATCAGGATGCAGGATCAGGTGTAATGTGAAATCGAAGCAAAACATCTATTTTTTAAAAAATCACTTCTAACTTAAAATTTAGACTATGAAACTACAATTTTTTCTTGGCAAAAAAAATTCCTTGCAAAATTTTGGGTTAGTGAAAATTATTTAATCACTGCTCTCTACCAAACTCTAACCCTAACCTGGCTGCTTTTCTGTATTTGTTTTGTTTTGATTAATTCGTGATCCGCATATGAACCAGTAAAAAAACATAGTAAACTGCAGGGATATGTTTACTATGTAATTTTTGCCTTTTGGAATCTGGCGTTTTCCCAAAGATAAATTGATTTTGTACTAAGTAAACCTCTAACATGTGCATAATAAAAGTTGTAGAGGAGATAATTACGAGCATAATGGTAGTTAAACATTAAAATCAGCCAAGTGAATCGCAAGATATGGGTATTTTTGTCTTTACAACTATTTGTTTACTTTTTTGTTTATATTATATAGTTGTGAGGCAAATGCACCTATATCTCATGATCCACTGGGCCGATTTTAATGTTTCAACTACCATTATGTGCATATTTTCCTCTTCTACAACGTTTGTTATATGCACATGGGAGGTTTATTTAGTACGATCCTTGGGGAAACGCCAGGTTCCAAAAAAGGGGGATGGCTAAAGCCATGTATCCGTGTGATTTTTGGAGATTTTAGTTAAAATTCGTATTAGAGTCTGTTTAGGATTAGAGCCAGAGTTAGAGTTAGGACTAATATAAGTAAAATTACCTTCCCGACATTTTTTATTAATGGCCCAAGATAGGTTTAGAATGCCATTTTTATGTTCTTGCGCTTTTTTGTTTTTTGACTTCTTTGGGCTGATCCGTGTAAACAAAATTTACGCGACTCTGTTTGGTTAATTTACACGAAAATGTCACGTGGGTACATGGCTTTAGACGATCCCCAAAAAAGGCAAAATTTAATAGTGAAAATCACATGATTTTTCACTGGTTTACAGGCGGATCACACATATGGGCTGATTTGGCTCCAATCACTATGTAAATTTTGTAATGATCATGAATTTGTAAATAAGATCTTCAAATTTGCGCCAATCAAATAAATTTGGTTTGGGATTATTACGAATTTGTCCTACACAAAAAATCAATATTACGATCAGATGATTTCTAAACCAATCATAAACAATTATCTCTTTTGAATTTACTCGCAATTGCAGTTTGTAGATGGGTTGTAAATGGGTTTTTGTTGAAATGAGTAGAAATGAGTAGAAATGAGTAGAAATAGGTAGAAATGAGCAAAAGGTATTGAAACTAAAAATATTAGCTATTAAATAATCACCTGATTTTTGTTACTCCCCTTAGGTTATCGTACTAAATATATGAATTGCATAGAAAATCGAGAAACAAAAATTTTGAAATATTTATTATGGAACAAATATTTTTAAAAGTACAGGTGTAAAGTGAAATACTCTGTGAAAATATTGTGAAAATATTATGAGACCAATTTCGAAAATGATAGCGTTCAATATTTATTTTTTAAGAGACTTGTCATGTTTTTTAAATTAGAATTACTATTTATTTTTATTAATAATTTATTATATTTCTTTGAATTATATACTGTATTATTAAAAGCCTTAAAAATTATCCTTCGTGTGATATATTTGTGTCAATTTTATATATTAAATATATTTACAGTATTAACGCCATAATGTTTCTAACCCAAATTATCACATAATGTGATATAATCGATTTGGAGTCAAATCCGCCCATATGGAATTAATGTAAAATCAAACCAAACAAAATGATTGGTCGATCAGGGGGTAGCGATGCATTGCACTAGCGATGAAAGATAATTGTCTAATAAAAAATAGGCAAATACTAAGAAAAAATTACATTCCACTAAAGATTTAGATGATTGATTTCTAGATTTTTCCATTTTTCGTAAATTTTTGGTCGGAATGTTTATCGTCCAGATTATCTGATAATTATTAATTTTCTCGGCAATTCTTGTAGTTCGTCTATCTACCATGGTTATATCCAAAATGTGATCAGTGTGCTAAACTAATCTATGCTTTAACACTTTTTATTGGTTATACAACCCGTGATCAAAATGTTAAGTTATGATCACAGAAATCATGTCCGCAAATTCAATACAAACCGACTCAATACCTCGTAAGTTTCATAGCAAAATTTTTTATAGTAATTTTGGATAGAATTTTAACTATATTTCCAATACAAATTAACTATATACTGTCTGCCATTACAATAGTCAGTAAGTTTTGCATGATAGTAATTTCAATACAAAAATTAATTCAATCTTTAACTGCATAATGTGCAACACAATTGTCAGTGAGCTTGAAAAATTTTACAGCAAAATTCTTTACAGTAAATCATAGTAATGTAGAATTCACAACTGCAATTCTGTATCTTGATAGCAAGTTTAATAGCAAAATTTTCACAATAAATTATGATAGAATTTACGACTATGATTCCTTAATCGCATACTATGTATCACCATAGTAGTAATGTAAAATTCCAGAGATTTCTGGCTCGATTTTTCAACAGTCGGAAATTCTCCGCTTTTTTATATTCTTTATACATGCAATATAAAGTTTAATAATATTACTGTATTACTTCCGACTATCATTTCTAAGTTCCATTTCGCCAAAAAAAGCAGATTACATCCCTGAAAATTTTGTGCACCGGTTTGTAACAAATTTTTACAATATTCATGTCTGTCCGCACGGCACGCGTATCTAAATTTGTACTTTAGTGTAAAAAAAAACAAATACACGTTTTTATCATATGATAATTATAGGCTCCGGACACACATTGCTACGCATTAACCTAGTAAATAGTGCTAATAAAATACGTTTATTGATAAAGAAATTTTTAATGTAAAAGTTTTATTATTAATATAAAATCATGAATACTAAAAAAGTAGATAGCATTCGGTTTTTACGATGTATCCGTTTATCAAGTGATATCAGTTACACTAACGTGATGCATGTGCTTTATTAAAAATGAGATAGTAAATAATAATAATAATAATAATATATAATAACAATGATAAAGTAAAATAAAATAACTAATAATAACAATAGACAAATAAGTACCCATCCCCTATTTATATATTTAGAATAAATTATACCATAAGAGTAATTAAGAGTAAAATACAAATATACGATATTAAAACATAAATATTAATTAATAGTAGAAAAGCGTTTTGAACTAAATGACGAAAGAAGTGATCTTCTTCTTGATGCCCTCTTCTCATCACCGGTATTATCAATAACTGTACCGTTTAGACTTGTACCGAACAATGAACTTTGTCTCTAAATTAATATAACAATATTGTATTAATATCATAAAAAAAGTGCCCATTATATCTAGATAAAGAAATTCAAATTTACCCTTTTAACAAATTCTTTTTCGGCAAGGATGCAATTTGCAATATAGAATCCTATACTCATTGTTGTTATCTTTGAAAAATTAAAATAAGAATTAGTATTCCGAAATTAATATTTATTTACTTAAATAGAAATAATAATGTCTTGTAAAAATTACCATTGGACTAGCACCAGCTGAGGTAGGGAATACACTAGAATCTGCAACATAAAGATTTTTTACTTCCCAAGTTTCTCCCAAAGGATTCACCGCAGATTTAGTCGGATCATCACCCATTCGACTAAAGGAAATCAAAATTTTACGTATTTACATACACATGTTAAAAAAACTTTGCAAAATAAAATAACAAATTAAGTTGCCCATACCAAGTTCCCATTTGATGTATACTACTAAGGCAAGCTTGTCCAGCAGAAACACCAACTTTCTTAACTTTCTCAAGATATTGTAAAAATTTAATATCATTCAAAGGATTTTCTCCTGCGATTTCAAATTCTTCTACATCAACTTGACAAGTACCAATTTTAGTCGCACCAGCAGCAACAAGAATCTTGAGACTAGTTTGTAGTCCAGCAATGACACTATCAGCATCATGTTGACTTAATTTATAATATAATTTTGGAAGACCTTTGGAATCAATTCTGATTTGACCTGGATCTCTGTCACGAGTTATGGTAAGAAGCGGAATAATATGATTATATTGGAGCATAAATTGTTTATGTTCTAATGGGGATTTCCAAGGGAAAGCTGTAGACATCATGGCGGGATGATAAGATCCAACGAAAATTTTTGCGCCATAATGTTCTCCATCGACGTTTTCTTTGGCGTCACATACCTGTACATTTTATATTAACGTTAATCAAAAAAAAAAAAAAAAAATATATATATATATATATATATACGGTATATATTTTTTAAATAAATCACTCGAACAGTATACATACCGCACTTTGGATGGTTCCAGAGTAATTTTTAATATCTTTATTAGGGAATATACCATAAACGGCAGCAGTAGGATTTGTGAATAAATTCTTGCCAATATTCTTATTTTTAAGACCACTTCGTAAAAGTAAAGCAGGACTATGAAGACCACCGCAAGCAACGATAACTTTCTTGGTATTAACTCTAAATTTCTTTTCTCCATTGTTAACGGTAGCTTCAACACCAACAGCTTTATTATTTTCGATGAGAACTTTTTCAACAAAACAATCTTGTATAAATTTAACACCATAATCTTTAGCATCTTTTAAATAAGTCATAACGACACTTTGTTTTTCACCATATCGACAACCTAAACCACACCAACCACATTCATGTGGTCTAGATGCAGAATTTTGCGGAACAGTGGTAACAGGAGCACCAATTTTTTTGCAACCATCACAAAGAATTTTATTACTTTCATTTTGAACAATATTATTAGTATTGACACCTAATCGATTTTGAATAGTTTTTAGGGAATCATTGAATTCATCATCCATAAAATGATTCAATCCAAAGTTATTGGCCCATTCTTCACGAACAAAATGACTTGGCTGCGGTAATCACATGATATTTATGAAAGGTTATAGATAATTAGAATAATTTTAATAATTTTATTGTTATAAGCATATTTATTATACACACCTCAGTTGAAGTAGACCAACCGATAGTGGTACCACCACCAAAATTGGAACCGGAAAGAACGGTCATACTAATAATAAAATGATAATAAATTTAATAATTTTTTTTTTTTTTGTAAATAAAATTTTTTAGATAATAAAAATATTGTATCAATTTATTATATAAGATTTAAAAATAATTTACCTACTATCTTCCGAAAGCATTCCACCTCCAAGTTCATATAATTTTTCATAACCATCTTTTTCTTTCAAAGTCAACTCACTTTGATGATAATGATGGCCTTTTTCGATGATAATAACGGAATTACCTATTATATTAATTTGTTAAAATTAATTAATAATTCTTTTAGTTGAATATCTTAACGTTCAAAAAAATTTACCAGATTTTCTTGCCAAACGTGCAGCAGCCACACTTCCACCTGCACCAGAACCGACAATAACAACATCGAATTCTAAATCTTTTGTATCTTCCGTAATTTCAATAAATTCATATTCTGGGAATGTACGTCCTTTAAATCTTGATCCATTTATTTCAGGATCAGGACCTGGATAACCGATTGCCGGATAAAGGTCATAAGGATTTAACCAGAAGGTAGAACAAGTCAAATAAGAAATAGTTTTATAAAATTGTCTAATTGAATTCTTTTGACTAGTACTCCATTTAGCAACAGCATCGATGCGTTGTTTTAAATCAAGTTCATAAAAAAGTTTTGTTGAATTTGTCATAGAATAACTAGTCATTCCTTTACTAGTCATTTTTTTTAACATTGAATTAATTCGAGCAAGTTGATGTTGTGGAGTGGTCATTAAAAGACGATCTAATAGTCTTGTCGAAAAATCGGATTTACTTTCGAAATTTATCTGACCTAATTCTTTAATCTTTTCTTCATTTTTTGAAACATTTGTATTTGTTTTCGTATTTTTATAAGTGTTGAATTCCGTTTCATTTAATTCACTTATGAAAACACCACAAATTGCATAGAAAATTTTTTTTTGCTTTTCATTTAAATGAAAGTGTTCATTAAAAATATCAATTGACTTGGCGTCACTTGATTGACTTCCACCATGAATTGAATTTTTTTCATCAGTCATTTTTGGAAATTATACAAAAAATATAAAATATTTCAAGAAAATTTCTTAACAAAAAGGAGAAAAAAAATCATTTTTTTGAAAAGAAACGGTAAATTTATTTTCTATTATATAAGAAGAAAATCAGAAGAAAATCAAATTTTCAAAAATAAAGTTTGCATACCATAAGAGGATAAGATAGTATGTTAATAAAATCATTATCATATATATAATACTTATGTAATAAAGATATTATTTTTTTTAATATACTGAAATATTTTCCTATCAGGAATTTTACGGTGTACACACAAAATCTATATATCAAACATCTAAATTTTCTATCAATATCCATTATTATCTCTTGTAAGACTCAAAATATAAATGAACCGGAGTAAAAAATTCTTAATTTGTTATAGTTTTTACTTTAATAATAAGTAAATAACACTATTATTTTGGTAATTTAACTACGAAAATCTTTGATCAACAAATAACCTATCTTTTTTTTTTTTTTTAGGTTTCTTTATCAGTGTTTTTTTACCCCGGATCATTCACCATATAAACCATTCACACATGGAAATCAAATCTATCAATTCCCGATTTTGTGATATTTAATGATTATTTTGAGGATGGTTGAATTTAAGTTTAAATGAATTTAAGGTGGTACTCATAAATTTAGAGATTTTAAATGATTATAATGTTGTAAACGTGTTTACCACGGGATCAAATATTTTGATTACTTTAGTCAGCGTGAAAATTTTGTACAAGTTTGATAAAAATAAATAATTCATAAATATTGGAACTATTGCTATTGGATCTATATGCGTTCATTCTAAACTTAAAATTTTAATATTCTCAATTTTAATCTCAATTATATATTGTTTTAAACTAAATTTTAAATTAGTGACCAAAAAAAAAAAATTGAATTTTTTTTTAAATATTATTATAATCATATTATATTTATAATTTATATAGTCGAATTAGAGACGAGCAGAGCACTTTTTCACATTTTTTCAAAATTTCTACTTTGAAAGCTCGTCCTGCCTACTTAGCAACATCACGCCAAGTGACATTATACTAAAAATATTTACCTACAACTAATCAAATGCTAACCTTAACCCTATGTGATGCCAGTTAAATGAGCTGTCGATGAAATGAAACAGTTGTTGGGTAACTGTTCGCGATTGGACATATAAATTGTACTTATCGGACAATTGGACATACGTATAAAATTTATATGTCAAAATTAATGTACACACAAAACTGCGGTAAAGTAAGGAGTACCGATGTTATCATAATTCTAAAAAACTTCAAACGCAATAAAAAATCATAATTCAAAATATGTAATTAACCGCATTTTTTTTTTAAATTTCAAATCTATAAAAATAATATTGGCAAATTAGTGCATTTACTATATGATTGAACAATGACAAACCTTCTTTGCATATAAAAAAAAATGCTATTAGATTAAAAATCAGATAATTTCTAACATTAGGGTACATTTGGGTTAATATATGAGAGAACTATTCATTATCAAATTTGAGAAAACACATTGGTTTTTTTATTATTGATTTCTTAATACTAGAGGCCTGCACGGGCCGGGCCGAAATTTAAAAATTCTTTCAAAATTGCGGGCCTGATGTGCCAAAAACAGTAAAATACGGGCCGAACTTTTAAAAAACATTTTAAATTTTATTTTGCGGGCCGGTAAAAGTCCAAATTTTTAGGCCCGTGCAGGTCCCTACTTAATATGGTACAATACTTAATATGGTACAATTTTATATAATATACAGAATCATCATACAATTAAGCATATAATTAAAATACCGTGTCTTACAATCAAATATAGTTAAAACATTCTAAAAGCATATTTTTAAAAAAAAGTATATATATATTTGTAATTAAAACTAAAAACGTAAAGTGTATTTATAAAGAGTGTGTATTTAATTTATAAACAATATATAAGCATACGTTTAAGTGTTTACTTTAATTATACAATGATAAAGTTAATTACGTAACTGAATCAGGGTTTACAGTTGTTTTCATAAATACTGAAAACCTAAAAATTTGCATATTTCACAAAACTTCTTCGATTTCCTTCTAAGAATCACCTAATTTTGGAAACTACATCGTTGCCTCTGTATCGAAGTTCCGAGGACAATGAAGCTGCTTCAAAAAATAAGTGATTTTAAAAGGAATTCTGTCCTAGAATTATGATAACAGTTATAATCATTAAAACACGGTTTTAATAATTATGTAAAAAAATCGTAATTTAGTTGTAGTGCTAGCAATGTCATTATAGTCCCGGTTACTAGAATTGACAAATTACTAGCAGGTGTTGAATGTAAAACTTTACAATGGCCATATTATCTACTAACTATTTTACTACAATAGACATAATTAAATTTTTTTTGTAAGTTTTTGTGAATCAATTTATTATTCAATAAAAAGCTATGGAAGTTTTGATTACAGTTTGAAATATTTTAAAGAGCTATATATTAAATTGTATATGCTTTTGTTTAAAAAGAATATAAATATTAAAAATTAAAAACTTTAAAAAATTTAAAAAAATTTAAAAAATTTTAAAAAAAAATTATTAAGAAATCAAAAAATTTTTTAAAAAGTTAAAAACAAATCCAAAAAAAAAAAAAAATTAAAAAATTTAAAAAATAAATTAAGAATTTTAGTATTTATTGCCAATGGTTATACTACCATCCCTTGAGTTAGAGTGCAGTTTTAAGATAAAATAAATGCTTTATATCATATACTGTAATGTAGATAGTATTTTTATATATCTCTGGCAAGAGACCTAATAGTCAATTAAAATACAATGAATTACATAATAGCAGTTTTTGTATAGCACAAAAATAATACAAAGAATAATCTTCCCAGATCAGTTTGGCAAAAAAAAACCCACAACAAACAAAGCAAAAAAGTAAAAAATATAAAAAATACAAAAAATAGCTATCTAAACCTAATATTAAGTACTAATTAAAAATGTTGGAAAAGCAACTTTACTTATAATACTTGCTTTTATACTAATCCTATACAATCTAACTCTAATTAAAGTCATATAATTGGGCATAGTTTTAAGTTAGAGATATATAAACTAAATATTATTGGCTAGAAATATATAGAAATGTCCAATGTAAATTAGATATAAAAACCTAATTTAATTTTTATAAAATTTTTAGAGGCCTAAACATTTTTATTTAGGACTCTAGATCTTATTTACTTAATATAATTTTAAAATATAGCACTTCTAGTTATACATCTATTAGCAATAAATAGTGTTATAGAATAGGTTTTAATTTTGGTAAAAATTAGTTAAGAAATTAGAACTAAATAAGGAAATTTTGTAATAACTGTATTTAGTAATAGTGATATGCGAAATTGATGTGCAATGACACTCAATGACGCTTAGCGACGCTACGATGCTTAGTGACACTTAACGACGCTTAGTGACGCTTAACGACACTTAGTGACACTTAATGACGCTTAGTGACGCTTAACGGCACTTAGCGACGCTTAGCTCAATAGATATATAAACCCACCTTATTTTCCTTAGTTTTAAGAAGATCCAGACATTGTATTTTATATTTATCTTTATATTTATTACCCTCCTCTCTTATTATTAATAAACTCTTGGGATTTCTAAGGAACAGACACTGGAATAGCCCTCTTGTTAAATTAATAAACTGACTATTATCTCTTGTTGTTTTATACCGAACTGCCTCAGAGAAGTGTGTAGTTTCTTACAGACATAAAAGAAACTATACTTCCCTTTTGCACACCGCTTCACGCCCAAAGTAAGGGACCTCAGGAGCCATATGATTGTTATTTATCAGAATTAAAGAAGGCTTCCGGTACTGTAACATTTGGTGCCTTCTGGCGGAAACCTATTTAAATTATTGGATATTATTGAAGAATTTGGAAATCTTATTATTACTTTTGGCAGAAATATTTATTTTTTTTGGCTGTTACTAACTCTCTTGCTGTTTAATTGCACTCTTATTATTCTCTTACTACTTATTTGGAATTTTCTTTTTGTTAGATATTAACTACTTACTATATTTTGGAAATTAAAATTTTGTTAACAACTTACTACTAAACTTTTATTTTTGGAGATATTTTATTATTCTTTTATTAGTTTCCTTGAGACTTGGGAACTGCTTTCTCTATATGAATAGAGCATATGAACTATACTTAGAACAAATTGAAGTACACGAAACAAGTCATCCTTCCTCACTCGCATTAGACGTTTTACAAGCCTACCATCCTAATTTATCCTGTACCATCTGTTATTCTGTTGCTAATTTATACCGTCCCTTTCGCCAATTTTGGGGAACATATCGAGACAATTATTTTGCTACCCAATATTCACAAAAGACAAACGATTCTTACTGTGTTTTAGTCGCTGCTACTGATTATAATACTGCTAGAGCCGCTGCTCAAGATATTGTTTTTAGTTGCCACTATAACAACAACCTTTTAGACCCAAAAGAGGTTATTGCTGGTCTATTCCTTGCACATACCCCCTATACTCTTGCACCTATCTTACCTCTTAATTTTGAAGCTACCCTACTTGATCTTCATATCGAGGACCTCTTACCTTCTACACCTGCTCCAACTCGACTAAGGACTGAAAACCTTTTATACGATTTTCAAAATCAATTAGGAAGAACTGAATTAAACTTTGACGTTTCTCCACCCAGATCGATATTTACTTTAGGACCTGAACAATTAGCTGACACTGGTGTTGGTACTTCCACTAATACTTATATACCAATCCCTCCAAGCCTTGCACTTTCTTCTTCACCTATCTCAGAAATTCCATATCATTATACTCGAGAAACTACTCCTCCTCTACAAAATCGCTTCTTTCGCTATTTACAACAAACCTTTTCTCCTGCTCGCACAACTGTTCCTCCACCTCCTCCTGCAACTGAATTTTACCCAACTGTTACTTTAGATATAAACGTTACTCCACGCCATACACCTCCATTACTTAATACCTCTCCTCTTAACGAACAAAATTTAATTGACCCTCTCGACCATTATATTCAAAACCAAAATGCTACTATTGTTAGAGCTGACTCTCCTCCACAATTCGAGTAAATAAATTTACAACCTCTTGTTGAAGAATTAAACCCTATCTTACCTCCTAACCAACCAGAAAATCTAATGGGTTATCAAGCTTTACAAGTTGCTGCGCAAGCAATAACTGATCTTGCCAATGCCCTTGGGCAAGGCTCTGAGAAAACTCTTATTACTGTTGCAGATTTTTACGGTGACGGAACCCAAGACCCTGCTAACTGGCTAAAGGAATTTCGAAGAGCTGCTACTGCTAACCGATGGAGTGCTGAATAGAAACTTCAACTTGCTCCTGTGTACCTTAAAGGTGTTGCTCTGGACTGGTATACCGCTTTAAACCCAGTACCCAATGCTTTTAATGATGACCATAACTAGGACCGAAGTTTCTAGCATTTTTTTAAGGCACGTTTCTATACTACTAAGCAAAAGGCCCTTTGGCGGAAACAACTTTTCAAGATTAAGCAAGAACCCACAGAGACTGTGGATGGATATGTCAACCGATTTCGTACATTACAAAAGAAAGTGGATCCAACCGGTGTTTTTCTAGCTGACTTTGTTAAACAACTTTTTATCCAAGGCTTACGTCCTGAATATGCAGTTAATATTCAAGCTGCTATATCTAATACCTTGGCCAATGCTATTGAAGTAGCTCTTCGCTAGGAAACTGGAAAACTAATGACTACCCCTACCACCAATACCAACCAAGCTATTCAACAACTTACAGACCAAATTGCTAAGCTTAGTATCAATTTAGCTCAAACACAGACCACACCTACCTCTTCTGTTAATTATGCTGACAACCATGCTCAAACCCCTCGAATGAAGGAACCTTCTATCTGTTATTATTGTGGATGCACTGAATATTTTATTCGTGATTGTAATAGTAGAAAACAGGACCAACGACAAGGATCCAATTCTCGTCGCAATAATAATAACAATAACCGGAACAGAATAACAACCAAAATAGAGATCGCAATGGTCGCTCTTTTGACCGATATTCCAATAATAGAGACAGTTCTCGCAGTCGTAATAATTCTCGCCCTAGAAGCCAATCTAGGGATAATAATTATAGAAGCCGAAATGATGATAACTATCGCTCTTACCAATACTCTTCTAATCGATCTCCTTCTTCTTATCATCAAAGTGTTAATTATCTTACACAAAATCAAACTCAGACACACTCTCTTACTCCTAACAAGTGGGAACTGCTACTTAATAACCTATCTATTAGAGGTGCTTTAGCTACTCACCTTTATAAGGAAGCCAAAAATGCTAATCTGGTTCAAACTCCTGCATATACTACACCTGTCAAATGTAATGTCTCTCTTCAGGGCAAACCCTATCAAGCTATTATTGATAGTAGTGCTTCAATTAGCATGATTGCTCACAAGGCAGTCAAGGAACTTGGATTGACTATTGAAAAGGCCTCTAACAGCTTTATTGTTCCTGCAGTTGGAACCTCTACTCGACCCTTGGGGATTATAAAAGACCTGCCAATTAAAATTGACCATGTTACTGTTCCTCTTACTGTGGAAGTAGTAGACATTACTTCTTACTCTCTTCTCTTAGGCAATGACTGGAATCAAAAAGTGGAAGCAAACTATAACTGGAAAAATGGCTGCTACACTTTTAAATGGGGAAACAAGAAGCATACTATCCCTACTACTTATGAAAGTAACCAACCTCTACCCAGTCAACCCACTATGACTGCACCAGATGAATTAGACCTTTATGAACCAGAATACTTGTACCCCAGAGAAGCTTATGCTTTTGATCGAGAAGACTCAGACCAATCTCTTTCACTAGAAGGAAATGAATGGACCACTTATCATTCTCGCCGTAAAAGCAGAAAGCTCCTAAACAGAGTGTCTGTAGAAATTGTGGTTCTCCTGACCACCTTTTTGCAAATTGCCCTACCAATCAATGTAACCGATGCCAGGAATTTGGCCACATCACTGTTAGATGCCCTAAACAAGCACCAAGACATACCACCTGCCCTACTTGTCATGACTCCAACTATCTATACAGGGACTGCCCCAATAATGTTTGCAGAGGATGCAGTACATTAGGACATATTGAAGCCTATTGTCCTCTTGCCACTTGGAAAAGACAAAACTTGGTTTATCAGTGTGGATGCACACTTGATCAAGTTAATAGTAATCGTCTACCTAACCATAGCACTCGCTGTACCTACCATTGTTGTCAATGTAAAGTTCCTAACAGACCTGAAGTCCTTAGACTTCTTGAGGAGAAACTTGTATGCCCTGGATACTATTCTAACTTCCATTGTGCTCTTGACCGAGAAGATCCTAGGAGTATCCATTTCTTTACCCAAGGTGAAGGATTTGGAATGCTTGTTAATTGTAAAGTATGTAATAAAGCAGATACAAGATCTAGAATGTGTCAATTAGACAGTTTTTGATAAGAATTTTGGTTTTGTGAATTTGAACACTTCTATGCATACAAGGCTAGCCAGGATATCCAGTATAATTCTAACTATAACCTCTGGACCAGAATTAAACGTTATACTGAATCAACAAAGAATGCAGGACACCAATATGAAATGAACCAGACCAGAATTTACCGACTGGCTAAGATTCTCTTGGATGAAAATTACCAGACCATCGTCCATGCCTTAGAACCTTTAACCTCTAACCGCATAACTCAACCTTGGAGCTATGAGGAAATGCAACTTATTTTGCAAGCTGAATCAGACCTATTATCAGAAAATGATATTGACCCTCTATAGGCAATTTTGGATGAATCCTTTAATACTAGCCACCCAGACTATGACCAGAAGTATGCTCTCGCGGTACTTAGAAGAAACTTTACAGTTCCTGTTGACCTTTGTCAGGAATGTTTACATGTTAAACACCAAGAAGAATTGAATGCAAATCAAGGATATTGTGATGATTGCAAACTTCCAGACCCAGAAATTTACTCTCCACCTACTGAAGCAACTATCAAGGAAATAGATAATGATTCACAGTTTTACCAGCTTCAACAACAAGTGCAACAACAGAACCAACTGATAAAACAATTACAAGCAAGAATTGAAACCTTGAAAACCACCAATGCTGCTTTACTATGCTTTTTTCAAGAAGAAGCCCAAAATGCTCACCAACGGGCTAATGCCTTGGATACACTCTGTCAAAATTTTTAGAGAATCCTAGACAGGATCATAAACTACCTGTCGACCCAGACCAGACCCTTATACCTAGACCTGTAAATATAATTACCCTTGAACATGAAGAATATACTCTATCGACCCAGACCTCTTTAAATATTGGACCACTTAATAAAGAACAAGGCCTAGCTTTTCGAAAATTATTAGAAGAATTTGCAGACCTCTTTGCAAATGATATAACTGAGCTAGGACGAACCAACTTGGTTACTCATCGAATCTATACTGAGGATGTACACCCTATTCGTTCTCGTCCTTATTCCGTACCTCCAAATGAGCAAGATTTATACAAGAAGAAATCCAAAGAATGTTAGAACATAAACTCATTCAACCCTCTGATAGCCCTTGGACCTCACCTGTTGTTCTAGTACGAAAGAAAAATGGCAAATTACGATTCTGTGTAGACTACAGAAAAGTAAATGCTGTTACCAAAAAGGATGCTTATCCTCTACCTCGCATTGATGAAATGCTTAATGCTCTTACAGGATGCTCTTGGTTCTCTACTCTCGATCTTGCAAGTGGATATTGGCAAGTTGCCATGGACCCCCGTGACAAAGAGAAAACTGCCTTTACTACATGATACAGAATTTATGAATTTAATATAATGCCTTTTGGTCTTTGTAATGCTCCCGCAACTTTCCAAAGACTAATGGATCGCGTATATAAAGGAATTGCATGGAAATTTGTAGTTGTTTACTTAGATAATACAATTGTCTACTCTAGAACATTTAATAAACACTTAGACCATTTAAGAAGAGTATTTAATAGAATTAAACAAGCAAAACTTAGACTTAATATAGAAAAATGTACCTTTTGGATGCACCAACTACCTTTTCTTGGACACCTAATCTCTGCTAAAGGAATTGCTCCTGACCCTTAAAAAGTAGAAGCTGTCCAACGGATTCAACCTCCTAAAAATCTTACAGCCCTTCAATCTTTCCTTGGACTTGCAGGATACTATCGCCAGTTTATCCAAAACTTTTCATCAATTGCTCGCCCTTTGAATTCCCTTCTGCAAAAAGATGAACCCTATCATTGGCAAGACAAACAACAAAAAGCTTTTGAAGAGTTAAAATCTAGACTTATTACTGCCCCTATATTAGCATACCCAAACTTTAAAGAGACATTTATACTTGCTCTGATACTTCTTACAATGGCTTTGGAGCCACACTAAGCCAACTAGATAGGAATGGGAAAGAACACCCAATTGCCTATGCTAGTAAAAGTTTGCGAAAAGAAGAAATGAATTATGCAGCAACTGAACTTGAATATACTGCAGTTGTATTGGCCATAGAACATTTCTATAAATATCTAGGTACTACAAAGTTCATCTTAGTTACAGATCACTCAGCATTGAAATGGTTACGTACTGCTGAACCCAAAGGAAGAATTGGAAGATGGATCTTGAAGCTCCAACCATACAATTTTGGAATTATTCATAAACCAGGCCGAATTCACTCGAATGTTAATGCCCTCTCACGGTTACTGACTCAGACCATTGTACCTAATAAATTATATGAATCTTGACCAATATCATAATCTTTACCACTATTTGGACACAGACCAATTTCCAGATGGATTTACTGACCAAGAACAAAAACGATTTACGACCCAGACTAAATATTTTGAAATTAGACATCACCTTTTCTATAAGAAGAATAAAAGAAACCCAGACAGACCACTTAGAGTTATAAAATGGACAGAAGTTGAACCAGTATTATATATGATGCATAAGCACCTCACTGCTGGACATTTGGGGAACTGACGCTATGTATTATAAAATATTCGACCGTTATTATTGGGATCAAATATATAGAGATATACAAGAATATGTGAAGACTTGTGAGAAATGCCAAAGAAGACAATAAGGTCATAGAAAAGAACCTTTACACTCTATACATATAGGAAGAGCTTTCGAACGTGTTGGAATTGACCTTGTAGGCCCTTTGCCTATAACTAAACAAAACAATCGATATATTATTGTTGCTACCGAATACCTAACACGATGGCCAGAAGCTCGTGCTGTTCCAGATGCTAGTGCTAGTACACTTGCTCAGTTTATCTTTGAAGAGATAATCTATAGACATGGAACTCCAAAAATTATCTTATCAGACCAAGGTCGCAATTTTATTAGTGAAACAATTAGAATTCTCTGTGAGAAATTTCTTATCAAGCATAAATTCTCTTCTCCCTACCACTCTTAGACAAATGGTATGGTATAAAGATTTAATAGAACATTGTGTGAATCACTTGCAAAAGTGAAAGGAGATGATGATTGGGATTTGTATATACCTGCTGTTCTTTTAGCATATAGGACAAAAAGACATGCTACCACGGGATATACCCTTTTCAACTTATATATGGGAGATATGCTACTTTACCAATCGAAGCACTTTTCCCAGAAGAACCTACAGAAATTAATGATGAAATAGACTTACAAGGAAGTATCCTCCAACGTGCTTATGATTTAATAGAGAAATTACCAAACTACCAGAATCAGGCCAGACAAAATACTGAATGATCACAGCAAAAACAAAAAGTCTGTTTTGATGCCAATATTCAAACAGAGACATTTGAAATTGGTGATAAAGTATGGATACAAAGAAAGGAACTAGAAGCCTCTCGCTCAGCCAAATTTGAAGACAAAAGATTTGGACCTTTCCTTATCCATGAGAAATTTTACAATGGTGCTTATAAATTACTGACAATAGATGGAAAAATTTTGCAAAATTACTATAATAGTGATCGTCTTGCTAAATATCACGAGCCACAAACATGGGAACCAGTAGTTGTTATTGATTCTCCTGGAAATTTCTAGAAGAAATTTGATCTACAAGGGGATGAAACACACAATTAATTTGTAAAACCTCAAAATGTATTTATACAACTACCCCTTTTGGAATTTTCCCAAAAATGACCACCCCTACATTACAACCTCAAACCTTGTTAGCCCTCCAATAACTTTTTCAGACATGGAAACAAGATAATGTCGCCCAAAATTATGCATTGTGGATTACATCACAATGTGTATGGTTATGTGATAATAATGATACCACTCAGACTATTGACCTTACTAATGTAATTACTTCTTTTCTTGTGCCAGACTTGAATAATTTTCTGAACACTCTAGAAGACACAGAGCAATTAGAAATTAATGTATCAGAAGTAAATGACACAGAAGAAATGAACCAAAACTTAGAATTAGAAGACATACAAGAAGAAACATTAACAGTTCCAACTACTAATCAAGAAGAAGTCACTCCTGCTCCATTACCTGAAAAGTTAACCAAGATTATACAAGATATTATCCAACCTTGTGGACCGCTAACCCAGACTTCTATTCCTCCATATACTGGAATAATGTATCAAGAGAAATTGCAGAAAATTCTCAAACGAATTAAAACTCGAACTAGAAACAGACAAGACCATACTAAGCTGCTCGAAGCTTATTATTATCTTGGTAACCTTATAGACAAGTACTCTGATGCTCATAAAGATATTCAACCTATAATTGAAAAGACTCAAGGAGAAAGAAGAGCCCGAGACACATGGAAGTGTGCCAAACGGATGAAATTACTTTTCTCCAACCAACCTATAGAAAACATCTCTCGAACAACCTATATTACTTATACAATGATTACAAGGTTAACTGATTCTGAACTTTCTCATGTTCTTTCCCAAATTAGAACTCACGGAGTTCGTTCTTAAAGGGGAGAGAAATGTTATAGAATAGGTTTTAATTTTGGTAGAAATTAGTTAAGAAATTAGAACTAAATAAGGAAATTTTGCAATAACTGTATTTAGTAATAGTGATATGTGAAATTGATGTGCAATGACACTCAATGACGCTTAGCGATACTTAACGACGCTTAGTGACGCTTAACGACGCTTAGTGATGCTTAACGACGCTTAGTGACGCTTAATGACGCTTAGCGACGCTTAACGACGCTTAGTGACGCTTAGCTCAATAGATATATAAACCCATCTTATTTCCCTTAGTTTTAGGGAGATCCAGACATTGTATTTTATATTTATCTTCATATTTATTACCCTCCTCTCTTATTATTAATAAACTCTTGGGATTTCTAAGGAACAGACACCTTGGAATAGCCCTCTTGTTAAATTAATAAACTGACTATTATCTCTTGTTGTTTTATACCGAACTGTCTCAGAGAAGTATGTAGTTTCTTACAGATATAAAAGAAACTATACTTCCCTCTTGCACACTGCTTCACGCCCAAAGTAAGGGATCTCAGGAGCCATGTGATTGTTACTTTATCGGAATTAAAGAAGGCTTCCGGTACTGTAACAATAGCAAAATTCAAAAATTAAAAAAGAATTTAATAATTTAAAAAAAAAATTTAAAAAATCTAAAAAATTTAACAAAGAATTTAAAAAATTTAAAAAATTAAAAAATTTAATCTAAATAGTATTTCTGTATACTTTGTACCTAATATACTAATAATTAATTTTGTCTAAATTTAATTTGAATTAGAATTAAGTCAAATTAGTATAAGAAAATTATTTTTGTTGAAAGTGCAACAAATTATCCTAGTAAATTTCAAATTTTAAAAATAGAGAGCACATAGTGCATAAAGTCCAATTTTTAAAAAAATTAAAAATTTAAAAAAATTTAAAAAATTTAAAAAAAATATTACTAACTATAACCAATATTAATTATTACTAGAATGCTTATATTGCAAAAATATACTAAGTAGATAAAATTAAATACTCTAAGTGAAAATGTTTAGGCTTCTAAAAAATTTTTTTTATATTAGAGGAAATACTAAATGTAGCTCCTGCTCCAAACTTTTATTAATACTTAAATAAATTGACATATAGTAATGCCATATATATATATACTGTATTATATACAAAAATTAAAACTAGAATTTTGGATTGTACAACTATTTATTTACGGCTAAACCCCACTAGAGCCTTTTATATTTTCATTTATATAGCTAACCTGGATTTGTATATTCCTCTCCAACTAATAATTATTATTTACATGTCTGCTACTTCAAATTGGTATACCTAAAATTCCTTACTAGTGTACTTCTCAGAAGTTTATATCTCAAGCCAACAGTTGCCACTACTACATTAGATAAGGGCCATATCATTAATTACCTGATTATTTTTTATCAGAGACCTACCCCCCTCCTTCTTCCTTAATATATATATAGTCAGGTTCTTATATATAATTTCAACTTTTTTTACCTCTTCTTCCCTAAAAAATTACCTGATTTTTGTCACTTCTCCAAGTATCTTAAGCCTATATACTACCACAACTAGTATTGTCATGGAACAGCTCTGGACAATTTGTAGACAATTGTGGACAATTGAAACAAAAAATAAATCTAAATTACTTAAAATTTTATTAAGATAATCTATTTTTTTTAAAAAAAAATATTTAGAACTATAAAAAATATATAATTATATCTTTTTTAAACTAATTTATTAAATTTTAAAGTCAAAATATTCTTTGGAAAGTTGTAAACACTGTGGACATTTGGATATGAACATGGTAAAAAAAGTCTTGAACATAGTAGACATGACAATACTGACTGCAACTAGTCAGTTTCCTGTGACTATAGGGCCTAGAATTTAATGTTCTGAATTTAGAAGTGCATAAACAACTGTATTTCTCTCTATGGTAACAAGATATCTTAACATGTTTTGCAAATGCTTTCAGTACCAGATATATGAATAGTATTATGAGAACCCTGTTACTACTGTATGCACTTATATTAACTATGTACATAATGGTGGTTCCAGACCTTTTTATTATTTAAAGACTTTTATATAGGTGCACTTAGAGCTCTGTTGGGTTTTGATACATACATACTTTTATACTTTCACTTCTTATTGGCTAGTAAATTTTGTCTGTTCTTACAAGGTTCATTCTGATCCCAATACTACTCCAATACTCCTATCTGGTTTTCTTCTGATTCTTATATCAATCCTTTTCAAACTACCAAACCAGTTAGCTTAGATAAGTTGGTATATTTAGGCTTTAAGTGCCATAGTGGTTTCTTTCTTTGGTTTCTACTTTGTAGTATAGGCCCTTTTTCTTTAGTACAATAATCCTAGCAGCCAGGTTGGTGCCTTCTCTTGCTATAAGGTTTTTTTGTTTAGTTTTTTGGTCTTCAGTTCAAAATTCTAATTTTTTGTAGTACCATTAAAGGATTTTTTTACCTCCTTGCTTGGACTTTTCAAGTAAATTTTAATTGTTCTAGTCCCTTGAATTTGTCTGTGTAAACTTATACAACTATATTGAGACTCCCATTTAAGATAGTGGTACCAAGGTTATAGAAAATATACTTGGCTAATTGATGAACAAATGCTACTATAATATAGGTCTATTTTCTAATTTATTTTTAGTGAGATTTGAACTCTAGACCTGTTACTTGGGGTAACAACCAAACAACTTCTCTATATAGCCATACTTTTGCTTTTGAAAATCTTACAAAAACTGAAATTAGATTTTTATATCCAATCTATATTATATTTAACTACTAGTTAACCAAAAATTTGCTAGTTAATAGTCAAAAAGCTTTAGATCTTGGGTCCAATCGCATAGTGGTTATGCTCCAAGATTGCAAATTGCAAGGTTGCCGATTCAAATCCAAGAGGTGGCAATTGTAAAGAAAGCCAGCTTAATAGGCTAAATTAGAAAACTGCAATATTGCAGGATACAGGGACCTGGGACGTTAATCGATGAACTTAATTCCTAAAATGGGCAGTGATTTGCAATCAAGGCTATAGCAATAAGGGCTATACCAGAACCCCTGATTTGGAATAACTGAAGTTATGTGACATAATATAAGGCCTAAGTCTGGATATTATAAAATACTATACTAGAAAAACGGATACCCGTTAGTGTCTGAAGCCAAGAATAAACATTGGGCTGATCTGTGTCGATCTCTATAGCTAATTGGCTGCATGTGACTGGAATCCAACACAAAATCGTGTCCATTGCTATACTATAGAGTTCTTACTATGCTTCAGACAATAAATTCATGACGCAAGCAGTCTGAAAATTAACTGTGAAGATTTCTGGTCACTATGGCGATCAGTGTGACAGGTTGCTTCTGGGCAGTATAAAAAGCAAGATGGGAGAAATCAAGTTACATTCAGTAAAAAAAATGATAACTACGGTCGTCATAAACTCACCAAGAAAAGTAATACCAGCAAGACTATCAAAGGAAAAAAAATAGTCAAAAAGTTTTTAGTCAATCTGGTCTACTATATATTGCCAAAAATAAGCTACCTTTTAAAATAAGCTACCCTCAGTTTTGATCTAAAAAGGTTAAAATGCCTTTAACCCAAAAAATAAGCTACCTTTTGTTGCACCAAAAGATAACAAAATTTTTAGTTCTGAAAATAAGCTACCTCCACAATTAATAAACGTTGCTAGTTAGAGATATGCTTTATGCATTATGCATGCTATATAATGCAATGCATAATACTACATAATGTAATGCAAGACTTGTAAAATTTAAAAATGCACATAGAGATTATTATATAATTTTGATTCAATTAAAATTATGTAATTGCTTTTATTCTAACTATATTTTTTTTTAAATTAGAACTTATAAATTATATATAGTTTTAGTAAACAAATTTCTTAACAAACTTCTATAACTATAAATTGTAGTCTTCTGATTTTGCTATTTAATATTTAATAGCAACAACTTTTGAACTTTCTAATGATTTGTTTTTGCTGATTTTAGCAATTTGAAAGTGTGCTAATTATTATTTACTACTATTATATGCATTAGTGTTATTCTTAATAAAAAACTAATAAAGTAATTATTGGCCGAAGCATAGCGACGGTCCATAAGTGTCTATGCAAAGTGATACAAAAATTATCTTTTTGATGTGCTTCAATTGTAAAAATCTTGACAAATTTTACTTTTTTGATATACTCACATATATATAATGTAAATCTTATCAGAAATGGAATTTGAAAATTTTTTGTCTGTTCATATGCATGTCTATTGTGCTTTAATGTTACCAACATATGCATATTAACACATTTGTGTAATATGATGAACATCATATGATATGCTCCGGACATATAATGCTATGCATTAGCCTAGTATTATATAAAGATACAGGATTGTATAATGCATCATGCTGCATAATATCGCATTATGCAATGAAAAAACAAAAAAACTTGCATTTGCACATCACTATTGCTAGTACGTTGCTACATAGTAAAGTCTAAATTTTACTAAAGGGAGCAACATTTATCATCTGATTTTTAGAATAGAGTGAAGGGCAAATTACCGTAGATTCCCAAAAATAAGCTACTCCGAAAATAAGCAACCCCCGTTTTTAAACAAAAAACTTAAAATCATCTATAATTCAAAAATAAGCTACCTCGCTTTTTCGAATTAAAATTAATATTAAAATTTTTTGTTCTGAAAATAAGCAACCCCCAATACTATCGCTACTTTTAATTAGTGAGTAAACAAATTTCCCATATATATCAAGAAAACAATACTAATTAAAGTAGTACTGGCATTTTATAAAGTGCCCTTATTTCCTACTTGGGAATAATCAGAATTATTCCCACCATTGTATATATGCATATTACAAAAATAGTTAACTTGCATATGCTCAATAGTTGAAATTTTTTTAATCGCGCAATGAATAAAAAAAACCCCAAAAATAAAAGTAAAATAAAACGTACCGGTATGTATATATTTAAATAAAAAAATAATTTAAAAATAATTTAAAATAAATATAAATAAATAAAAAATAAACTAAAATAAAAAAAAGATACGTATTAAATTAATAAAAAATAAAATAACACACATATTTAAATAAAAAATTAAAAAATTACGTTAAAAAAGTTTAAAAAAAATAAAAAAAATGATAGTAATAAAAAAAAAAATAAATAATACGAAAAAAATAAAAAATAAAAAAAATTAAAAAAAATGATAATAATAAAAAAAAATAAATAATATGAAAAAATAAAAAATAAAAAAAAAAGATAAAAAATAAAAAGTGTTTAAAAAAAAATATTAAAAAAAACGTTAACAAAAAACTTAAAAAACAGCTAATAAATACAAAAATAATAATAATAAAATTTTTAAAAAAATCAAAAAAATTATAAATAAAAAAAATTAAAAAAAAACAAAAAAAATAAATAAGCTTTAAAAAATCAAAAAAAATATAAATAAAAATAATTAAAAAAACGAAAAAATAAATAAAAAATAAAAACTATAAAAAAATAAAAAAAAGATTAAAAAAAAATCAAAAAAAAATAATAAAAAAATCAAAAAAAAATTGAATAAAAAAATACATTAAAAAAAATGAAAAATTTCAAAAAAAATAAAAATAAAACATTAATAAAAAAATCGTAAAAAAAATAAAAAAAAATCGAATAAAAAAAAACTAAATAAATTTTTTTTAAAAAAAAAAAATACTAAAAAAATTTAATAGTAACGTATGCATGTGCGTTATTAAATATAGTGCCAAATATGCATAGACACTATGTTTATTAATGCACATGCTGGTACGTATATGCAAAACCTGTTCACGCAAGTTTAAATGCGTGAGAATTTTTTTTAAAAAGATAATACCTGATAATAAGCAACTTTTGCTATCGGGCATAAATTCTTAAAAACTTGTATAACCCGAAAATAAGCAACACCCAGTTTTTTTTGCTTAAAATCGTCCAAAAAAAGGTTGCTTATTTTCGGGAATCTATGGTATTAGGCCCTAATAGCAAATAACTTTTGATTAGCTAAAATTATTAAAATTTTTAAAAATTTTTAAAATTTAATATTAAATAACTTTTGAACCAGTAATCCGTTTTGGGTAATTTTACTACCAAAATGTTCATCTCAATAAGATGATTCCAACAAGCCTAAAATTATCAAAATCCAATTATAGGATCCCAAGATAGTTATAGATTTGTTTGCTTTAATTATATTATTTTCATATATATTAAAAATTAGGTGCCAATCAATTAATCAACAATCACTTTACCGATACAGCATTTCACCAACAATTATTTATCGACAAGTTCATTTTACTGACAGTTTATTTCACCGAAGCACATTTTACTGACAAATAATACTGGTCATTTTCATTAGGGTCAGGTAGAATTAGATAAAATTAGAGCTAAAGTTAGGGTGCTTTTTGAAACAAAACTTGTCAGTGAAATAAACTTCGGTGAAACAAACTATCAGTAAAATGAACTTGTCGGTGAGTAATTGTCGATAAAATGTTATATCAGTAAAGTGATTGTTGGCAAAATAATACGAACCCTTAAAAATTATTATTAAAGATCTTTTAAACTTTAATATTAAAGAACTCTTGAACCAGTGATCTGTTTTGGATGATTTTACTACCAAAATGCTCATCTCAATAAGCGATTCTAATGAACCTAAAATCATTAAATTCTGATTATGGGATCCAGAGATCGTTATAGATTTGTGTTATTTTAATATAATCTATTAAAAATAATACAAATCTATAATGATCACTGGATTCTGTAATCAGAATTTAACAATTTTAGATTCATTAAAATCGTCTTATTGAGATGAGCATTTTGGTAGTAAAATCATCCAAAACAGATTACAGGTTCAAGAGCTATTTAATATTAAAGTTTATAATATCTTTAATAATAATTTTTAATATATACGAAAATAATATAATTAAAGCAAACAAATCTATAATAATCTTGGGATTCTGTGATTGGATTTTGATAATTTTAATCTCGTTGAAATTGTCTCATCGAGATGAACATTTTGGTAGTAAAATAATCCAAAACGGATTACTGGTTCAAAAGTTATTTAATGTTAAATTTTAAAAAAATTTTAAAATTTTAAAAATTTTAGCCAATCAAATCGCGGTATTTGACGATCAGGTAGGGAAGGGGTAGCCTCTTAATAGCAAAAAATCAGATAATAAATGGTGCTCCCTTAAGCAAATTAATTAAAGTTGCTTAAGTAATCTTGTTCTTTAGCAAATCAAAATACGCATACCCTAAAAATTTCATAAAAATCAGAGAACTTTTTATTATTTGACTTTTAATTTTTATGTTCAACAGTTTTTTTTTTACAAAAAAAACCATTGAACGTAAAAATTAAAAGTTAAATAATAAAAAGTTCTCTGAAGTTTATAAAATTTTCAGGGTATGCGTATTTTAATCTGCTGAACAAGGTCATTTAAGTGACTTTAATCGATTTGCTTAGTAAAATTATAACTTTACTATGTAACGATTATAATTGATTGACCAAAAATCGCTTTATAAGTTACTCCTGATTTTTTTCTGCATATTTATTTATTGTTTATAACATATTTATTTATTGTCTACAGCATATTTATTTATTGTTTATAGCATATTTATTTATTTATTTTACATGTTAGAGTTTTGTATTCAAAAATAAACTACCCCTTTGTTGTGCTTTAAATTACTTAAAATAGTAAATAACTCGAAAATAAGCTACTCATGTTTTTTTGTTAAAATCAGTAGCTTATTTTCAGCAACATATGGTAATCAAATTGGTCAAATATTTTTTTTTTACTCTTTGATAGTCCCATCATTTACTTTATTTTTTATTTATTTATTTTTTTTTAAGATGAGGTTGTGCCTTGAAGACTTTTTATTGAGTATATATTTGTATATATTATGTGATACAATGTTATCACTTAGATTGTACCACAGGCAAATTTGCCTGCGTATTTTAAAATTTTTAATAAAATTTTAAATATTGATTTTAGCCATATCTTTTCTAAGTAAAAAATATTCTTTAAGTTTTGTTTTAGTAACTTTGTTATAAAATTTTTTTAAAATCATTAGAAAACTTTAATATAATAAATGTTTAAAGTTCTTGTATTGGCATTTTTACTATTAAAATTTTTCTTTAGATTTTTTCAAATTTTATATGTTCCCGTCTATAAAAAAAATCTTTACTTCTAATACAAGTCTTAATTTTTACAAGTAAATCATTAAAGTTGCAATAATGAAAGTTGTCATCCTTTATATAAACTACAATATTGTCTTAAGAACTATAGTTCTAAAACTAAAACTAAATAAGGTCGCAGAAAAATTGTAATAAAATTTTTTAAAAAAATTTTTTCTTAAAATTATCTATTTTCAGCTTATATGTAACTATAATTTATTTTCTTATAATATAAAAACTAATTTTGCAAAAAAGTAATCCTTATTTTCAAATATAATTGTACAAAGTTTTATTTAATTATTTTAGTATTTTAAAAAAGTAAATCAGAGCTAAAAAAGTGCAAAAACGTAGGCAAATTTGCCTGTTCTACTACAATCTAAGGGATACTATATTCAAGTACTACAGACTCAGACATTCTTGACTATCTGTGATCTAAACCTACCAGAGCTTTCCATACCCATTTTCTGTATAAACTGAATTTTTGGACTACTTCCTATTTTGTCATTCGGCTAATCACTATATTCTCTGCTTCTTTCATATTGCTAATCCATACTTCCAAGTAGGTGCGAGGGCCTTGCCCAGACAATCGTAACCTTATAGTTACTTTCTAAACCTTGGTGTTCTGAGATTACCCACTAGTAGTACCTGTAGTGCTACCGCCACCAGGTTCATATCTCAAGCCATCTCTTAAATGCTACCGTAATCTAGCCTGTATTTCAAGCCACTACCTTCCTCTGGTGGTAGAGGCAGAGTGTTGCTTTACCCACTACTCTCAGTAATCTATTGTATATTACTGCAAATATGCTATCTGATTGGTTAGCAGATACTTCTTCTAAAAGTAGGTGAGTACCGGCTATATTGTATAACTGGCCCAAGTGAGAACCACTCCTATTCTCAGCAAGCTAGCTCTCACTGCTCCTATGTGATACAGCTACTCCCAACTAGATTTCGTAATATATTTCTGTACTACTTCCAACTTCTTGTAGAGCGGTTAGTATTCTACTGTTAGTTAGGCCAAGGAGCTTTATTTCATACTTTGTACTCCCCACCAGGTGATTCGTCGTTTTGTTCATATCCCCAGTTTGCAAATCTGTCTCTATAGTAGTAGTTTCCTTCCAATTTAGGTTTGTCATTATTTACTTTATTAAGAAGGTAAAGACAAATTATATAATAAAATTATACAATTTAATTAGAAGCAATTTAGAATAAAAATGATGCTACGCAAATATTTTAAGAGCCCTATATGTAAACTGTCGCACTACTCTACTAAAAAAACAGATAGTTTGTTGTTATCCCCATCAAGAGCAAAAGGGAATTTTCCTTCAAATCATTTTCATCTAGCCACAATAATAAGATATTACTATCCAAAGCAACTATATACAACAGAAAAAAAAAAATAAGTAAAAATAAGGAAAGTGCTATTTATGACATAATTTTTGCTATGAATACATGGTTAAAACCCTGATTACATTATACAAAATAGTTAATTGACCAATCAGATTCAAAAAATATATATAATCTATATATAATCTAAACCTTCTAATTCAGAGTTTGTCTATTTAAACATTTTTGATTTGTTATTTTTAGAAAACATGACCTGAGTATGAAAAAAACTTTGATCAGTCTATGCTGATTCATTAAATTTGTAATAACTATAGGTTTTGTCTCCATTCAAATATTTTTGATTGGTTATTTTCAGAAAATGTGACCAGAGTATGAAAAAACTGATCAGTTATACTAATATATTAAATTTGTAATAACTGTGACATTTGTTCCTGTTTAAACTTTTTGATTAGTCATCTTCAGAAAATGTGATCAGAGTATAAAAACTTTGATTAGTCAATGCCAATTTATTAACTTTGTAATAATTATGACATTTGTCCATGTTTAAACATTTTTGATTGGCCATCTTCAGAAAATGTGACCAGAGTGTAAGAAAAACTTTAATCCATATATCTGATTCATTAAATTTTAATAATTACAATATTTAATCTTTAAATGTTTAATATAATATCCTATTCCTTTATATATATTTTCTTCTAAACAATCTAATTCAGAGTTTGACCATTTAAACATTTTTGATTGGTTATCTGTAAATTGGTATACACATAGTTATATAGTAATAGTACTTGGTAATTATTATAATATTTATGCTAAATAACAAATATGAAGGTTGTTTAAAGCCAAGTAGTTTTTAAATTGATTACTAAAAATTTTGTAAATTAAAATTCACATGATATATGTAAATTACTACTGTACTACCCTTCTTTAGACAATCTCCAAGTATATAACTATGTACTATTCTTATCGTCTGCATAGTTGTCAAATTTGTACTATTACGACATCAAATTTAAAATATTACTGTTATGTATTTTCTAATTAATAATTAATATGTGAAATTGATGCATTGCAAATTAAGGATAAATCACTACAGATTAATTACATTAATTAATTAGATTCTAATTATTGTTATATTACAAATTTTGTATGAAAATGTTATACTTATACATAACATTTAATAATAGATTTTTGTATAGCATTTATGTACATTTTAACTTTTTATTTATAGTATCTATTTTTCTACACTGCTTATCTATATTTATTTTTCTATACCATTTAATTAGTATTGGATCAATTCTGACCAGTTAGATTTTTGGTCTTTTAACCAGTTTTAAACCAGACCAATAGATAGTTTTCTTATTAGGATCGAGACCAATTGGACTGGGACAAATCCATTCAATCCAACTCTGTATCTAAATATTTTTGACTGACTCTCTATGAATTATTTTATAGATGTTATTAAAAATTGTGGTTAGAGAATTTACAATTTCTGTAATTATTGTATAACTATCAAATTTGGTTATTATTGTGATATTTCAATTATTTACAATAATAATATAATCATTATATATTCATAATCTATTTGTCAAATTAAATATGACATTCAATTTCTTGCAGGAGAATTGATATCAACTATTCATAATTTAGTACCTCAAAAGGAGAACTTGGAATTGTTGATTTTTACAATTTTATTTCAAAAGTAGCTCAATTTCAAAATTTCACTTTGTGGTACTAATTTTTAAGGTTGATGTTTGTCAATACAAACTAACTCTGAAATAGTAAGCAAGTTTTGTATTAGAATTTTTTTACAGTAAATCATGGTAAAAGTCAATCTTAACCACATACTATGGTTACCAGATAACAAATTCTACTAATAATAAACATTATGATAATTTCAATACTAGCAACATTAACTAATATGTACTGTATTAACAAGTAAATTCTGTAACAGAATTTTTTCAGTAACTTGGCAGATTTTAATGCAAACTAATTTGAACCTTTATAGTTACCAAAATAGCAGATAAGTTTTGTACCAATTTTTTATAGTAAGAGGGCATCTATAAATAATGTTATGTACTCTATATAGTAGTACTTTACTCCTAACTATATAAAAAAATGTTTAAAATCTGTATATTTATATATATAATTTTACAAAAACTTGAATATCTTGTTATACAGTAATCTAATTTAGATGATTTAGGTACTATTCAATTCATCTCAGTGAGGCAAATCCAATTATACCAAAATCATGTCATTTGGATCACTGGATCACAAGATATTCACAAAAAACTATTGATTATAGAGTAATTTTATAACCAATAGTATTTGGCCAATAACTTCTGATTCTGTAATCCAAATAAAATGAAATTGGTACTATTCGACTCCTTTCACTGAGACAAATCGAATAATACCAAAATCAATAATAAATTTGGACTATTGGATCAGTTTTTAGACAATTTTTTCTAAAAAATTATGTTATATTTTTTTGATCCCCTATTTATCAGGGAAAATGTTATCTTTCATCTAACCCCTTTTGTATAACATTATTTATGGATGCTTTTTAACTTAAAATACTGTATAAATAACATTAATTTCTTTACTAACTTATCTTAAACCACTATGTATATTACATTAGTGAGTAAGTTTTACCATTTTTTTTTTACTTGATCTTCACTACATACTACAGTAACATAATATGTAAGTTCTATAGCTAAATTTTTTACAGTAATTTTATAATAAAAATCATAGCAATTCTAATACTACTATGTGTACTATATTAGTAATAAGTTCTATAACTAATTTCTTGCAGTATCTCATAGTAGAAATTATTAATTTCAATACAACCAACTTAACTTTAACCATGTATTATTGTTACCAAAATAGCAAGTAGGTTTTGTAACAAAATTTTTTATATAAATATCATGATAATTCCAATACTAACTCAACTATTGTATATTGCATTAGCGGTTCCAATATGACCAAACTTAGCTTTAACTACATACTGTGGTTACTATAATAGGGGCATCCAGAAATAACATTATACAAGAGGTGGTCAGACAAAAAATAATGTTTTCCTCTTAAGTAGAGGTTGTACCCGAAATAAATTTCAAATTCCGGATAACCTGCCCGTTTACCAGATTATTACCAGGTCACAAACCGGATTGTTTTAAAAAATCTGGGTTACCCGGGTGACCCGGTTGGCCTGGTTTGTTTGATTGGCTAATGCAAAATTGAGGTAGCTCTTAAGGGTATGTAATTTTTTTAGAGGTTGTACCTGTTAAAAAATTTAAGCTCCGGGTTACTCACCGTTTACAACATTATAAAATGGGTCATCTTAATAATCTGGGTAACCCGGTTTTTTTTGATTGATTGATGCAAAATCATAAATTCTCTTATATGCATTTTTTTAAAAAACTATGTATAATAATAATGGTAACCAATAAATTTATTTAATTTTTATATATAAAATTTAATATATGGGGTCTGTGCCTTGAAAATGACCTTACGGAGCTAAGTAGATTTTATAAATAAAAATTAAAATTTCTAGCTATCTGGTAGTCCATTCAAATAAACTTATATTATTTTGTAGAGCTTAGCGAGTTCTACAAAATAAAATAAAAATTATTTGAATTTGATTATTGGACGGTTAGAAATTTTAATTTTTATTCATAAAATTTACATAGTCCGTAAGGTCATTTTCAAGGCACAGACCCTATATAAGTTTAACAAATTTTACAGGTGCCCTGAGAATCATGATAATAGCTGTAACATAATCAGTTTATTCTCCAACGGCTAGAGTCCGTCGGAAAATAAACTGGGTTTAAATAATAAAATTTAAAATGACCTCACTCCCAACGGACATATGTACTGTACATACGTTTGTACGCATGCTTATGGATAATAAATCCGGGTCACCCGGTTAACGATAGCTATGACCTAGTTGACAGGTGTTAACCGGGTTACCCGGGTAACACTTATACGGGTACAAGCTCTACACTTAAGTAGGGGGTCAAAAAAAATATAATGCAATTTTTTTAGAAAAAATCATCTAAAACTTATCCAGTAGTCCAAGTTTAATGATTTTGGTACCATAAGATTCGTCTCGGTGAGAAGAGTCGAATAGTATCAATTTCATTTCATTTGGTTCACTGAATAAAAAGTTATTGGCCAAATACCGTTGGTCATATTTTTTCTTATAAAATTACTATATAACTAATGGTTTTATGTGAATATTTTTCGCTCTGGTGATTCAAATGACTGATTTTGTTATCATTGGATTCGTCTCACTGGGACGAATCAAATGGTACCTAAATTATCCAAATCGGATTACTGTATCACAAGATATTCAAGCTTTTGTAAAATTTCATATATAAATATATGGATTTTGAAATTTTTTTTATATAGTTGAGGGGGATCAAGCACTACTATGTGGGAGTATATAACATTATTTATGGATGTCCCTATAGCAATAACAGAATTCCTGAAAAAACTCTCTCCTGTACATCATCAAAAATCGGAAATAAACAAACAGTAGAGATAAACAACAAAACTTGTATTACAAGCCTAACTGTTACAGCGATATCTGGGTCTTGCCCACTTTACACAACACAAACTCTAACTATATTAAGGAAAAGGAATTACTCCGCAGCCTTCGCAATACCAACTTCCTTCAAAAACCTGTTGCCGACCATGTCGGCAAAAACACCATTACATGAACCTGTTAACGACGACACAAGAGAAAACCGGACACCAATAGAAACTGATATAGAAGACGATCAATACTCCAACGAACAACCTAACAAAAGAAATCGTAACCGTCATACCGCCCGCCCGATAAAAACTTCCAACAACCTATATGCACCTTTACTCTCAGACCCATCACTCGAAAAAATCCATTCAGAAAGTAGCGATCCCAGTTTACCCCCGTCAACTCCAGAAATGATGTCACAGGACGATCACCCATCAAAACAACCCACTTTAGTCAAACCCCCAACCCAGAACCTGATCCCATCACCCCAATTTGTACTCCAACAAAATATTCCCATGCAGAATGATTCTGGCACCTCAAAACAACCCGCTTTAGGGAACGTTTAAAGCATTGTACATCATATGTTTTTGACTATTTGGTTAAAGTTAGGGTAAGGGTTAGTTCGAGGTTAGGGTTAGAGCATGTTTTATAGGTAAAATCACCTTCCCGACATTTTTTATTAGTGCATCAATATAGGTATAGGCATTAGTTTTCTTGTATTCTTCGTTTTCTCACTTTTTTCTTCTTTTTTTCTTCGTCGGGCTGATCCGTGTCGATCAAAACAAACAATTTGATTGGCCTTATATCATGTGATTGCACAACGCTTTAAACAACCCCCCGCTTTAGTCAAACCCCTGACCCAGGACCCGATCCCACCATCCCAAATTGTATTTCAACAAAATACTCCCACACAGAATGAATCCGGCATCTCCAATACTATAGAAATCGACTCAGAACAGGACCCCGACCTCGGAAAGGACACCTTATTGACCGGAACTATTACAGAATCTGAAGATACCCCAAAAACCTATAGTCAAGCACTCACAGAACCGGGCACCTCTACCACCACCCGACACACCCAACATCCCGACCTCATTAGAACTATCAAAACTTGGACCGAATTGATCCGGCTTACTTTATCTGACATGAAGACAGACCTTTTCGATCAAAACCTTTGGACCAAAGACAAGATTATCGAGGCCTTTGCAATGCCCCCACTTCTTGAACAACTTATTAAACATAAGCTGCAAACCAAACCAACCCTAAAAACCATCCCTCCTGCCATAGAAGCCAAATTATTCCACAAAGACCGGGCCTTTTTCCGGACCTTTACCAGGCGACATGACACCCGTCCCCCACATCAACGGCAATTCGTCACCTTGCTGAATAATGCTACAGAAAAATTCAGAAAACAAAATGAAGCTTACGTCATTAACAAAATCAACCAAGACCAAATCTTTGACCTCCTCAGAAAGAAACTGGCAATTGACTTCTGAACAAATGAGGAATTCACCAACTTAGACCCATATGAAATCGCCCGTTATGCACTATATTTAGCAGGCTTCGCAAAGATCAAAATCTGCCTAGAATTCGAAGCCTTACGAAAATTAATAGCCGACATCAAAACGAACTTGCTACAAAAATTGCCAGACACACCTGACGGGATAGACAAACAACTCAAAGATGCTTTACCTTTCTCACTCCCACTTGAAGACCGCAGACAAATTCAAGCTGTCGCTATTACTTTACACCAAGCCTTCACTTTCGACCTTCTCCCTGAAACATACATCGCTAATAACAGGACCTCCTTACTAGTGATGCCACCGAAATTGATTTTTGAAAAAGGCCTATTTCGTCTTCATTAGAGAAAATTAAAATTTTTTATAAGAAAGTACAAATAAAATTTATATAAATATGTTCCTTATAATTTCGTCTATTCAAAAAAAGTATCAAATAATTTCGTCTTTCAAATAAAATGGATCAAAAACAATTTCATCCTCAAATTTTAATTTCGGGTTTTAGAACCCGAAATGCTTTCGTCCTCATGTATACTTCTTACCGGCACACCCAGCCGACCTGAATAAAGCAACCAAAGACATCTTCCCAATTACTACACAAGATGAACTAAAGAAGTTAGGACAACACAAACGGAGTCTTCAGGAGTACTACATTTTTAGTCGCATACCCTCTATATACTTCGCCCTACCCCCGAGAAAACCTCCCTTACCACTAACCCCCAGGACCTCACCTCTCAATTACAAAGGCTATTTCCTTTCTACCCTACCAGTGGTGACCACTTCCGAGAAAACGTTAGACGCCTAAGGGCGGTATACACCTTCCATACCCTATCTAATGATTACCTAATTAGCAAAAAAAAACTACTGGCAAACCCAGAACAACTCGGCCTAAAGGAATTCTCCTATCCTATCAATAACATGGAAACACTATTAAACTTCCTCCAAATACTTTCTAAATTCTATGCGAGACCGGACCCTCTCCCAAAAGCATACGTTTCCTTTAACTACTCTGAAAAACCGAATCTTCTACTTGACCCAATCCAAGTGACAAAAGTAAACTTGACGCTACCTATTAAAACACTGAAAAAGCTAACAATCACTGCACGAGCCTTGAGACAACACTATTTCTTCCAATCGATCCCAGTGAATGGATCGAAATACCTCCCCGGAGGTCCCCTCAGATGACCTCCCCAAACTACTATTCAACAATGACCAAATTAACAAACACATAAAAGAAAGGGTCCCTTCTTCTCCCTTAACTTTTTCTATTACTAAGCAATCCGATGTCCCAAAGGCAATTGAACTTCTAAGAGAGTTTTTTACTTTCGATTTCCTCCATGACCTACTCTTCAACGTCCCCACTCTAACTCCTCCAAGTTGGAACCTTTTTGGAAAGCACCTCCTACCGACAGAAGACATCGACATGACTCCATCAGAGTCAAACGAGAACAACTATATCCCTATCAATGAATGATCATCTAATGCCACAACTTCAGAACACTCTTACCCATTTACAAGTACCAACACCAAACCAAAATGACTTACATAACTTCAAAGAAAAAATAAATATAGCTACCCATAACATTAGAGGAATTAATAATCTTACTAAACTTCATCTCTGGATAGATTTCTGCTTACAAGAAAAACTATATATCATTAGTCTTACGGAAACCAAATTAAAAGACAACCCCAATGCTACTACCAATTTATACTACAAAATTTTCACCTCCAACTACTATCCCACTTCAACACAAAGTAGAGAAACCAGCTTGGGCACAGCAATACTCGTCCACAATACTATACAACCATACATACACGATATAAACATCCTCCCGTGTACAGCCATATACATCGACTTCTTTTCCTCAGCAATAAAACTTGGGTCATATCGATATACCTACCCTCCAATAATAGCGAACTGTCCACTCGTACACAAAAACAAATATCGCTTTGGACCATGGAAGCTAAAAAGAAAAATTGGCATATTCTCTTTTTGGGAGACTTTAACGCCAATCCTGACATCCACAAAAAGAATAAACTATCGCTCTTCTCTGATTTGTTTTCAAACAACCTTACTAGTCTGTTAAATTTTCACAAAATCTTAGAACCAACCTGGCAAGGTCGAGGCCTTAACTCCCAAATCGACGATATCTGGACCTCACCCCAAATCCTTTTAGATTTTGACCCTCCACAATTGACTGACCCAACAGGCATATCTGATAGCGATCACAAAATATTGACCACGACCTGGTACACAAACTTCACCCAACAGTACCTCGAAACAATAAGAAAAAACGGAAAACCTTCTGCTACAAAAAAGCAACGACTGAAGACTGGAAGAATTTCCGTAACAAGACATCTACTCTACTAAGAAATGCCAATTTCACACCCAACATAACCAATTCTGGTCAATTAAACAAAAGCTGGAATTTGTGGTCAAATGCAATTCAACAAGCAGCAAATCGTCACATCCCTAAGACCACTATTACTACAAAAACCTTCCACTCTCTCTCTCTAAAGACTACAAAATTACATAATGCACTAAAATACATAAACAAATGCATTCATTCCATTGCAACCTTTGCCAAACCTAATCTTCCCCCAGATGCACCATACCCACTTTCGACCATTAACAAACATCTGACTAAGGCCTTACAATTGGCACAACTTCCTCCTTTCTCCCTAACTTCCTTAGCTTTATCTGCCTTACCCCTCAACTCCCAAGACACCTACTATGTAGCAACCCTCAAACAGATTAAAGAAATCAAATCGATTATATGGAAAAGTAGAAATGCCGAAGTATACCTACAACAATCAGAAAAAATCAAATTCTACACCAACCGTTGCTACAATGATTTTAAGGATAATACTAGTAGAATGATAAACAGTATTCTAAAAAAAGGGAAAGACCATATTAGTTTTGACAAAATCATTACTCCGGCTCAGTAATTACGGATCTATCAGAAATAAAAGACGCTACATGAACACATTTCAAGAACTGGACGAAACATAACCCGATGAACGAAGAATACTGAGAAGAATGGAAACCCCATTACGCACCGAAAAAAGAAATCCACCTGATGATATATGAAAACCTATTACTACCACTTACAATAGAGGAACTCAATGACGTCATCATGAAAGCGCCAGAACATAAAGCCACTGGACACTCACTGGACCAAATGGCATATCAAATGAATTGCTCAAACGCCTCTCTCCCGCTTTAGAACAATTACTAAAAATCTTGGAAGTCCCACAAGCTTGGCTAATGTCTAACATTTGGGCTATACCAAAGAAAGCACACTACAATTTCGATCTTAAAACCACTCAACCTATAACCCTAATCGATCACTCAAGAAAGATATTCACAAAACTCCTCACCAACAAACTTTCTGACACACTTTCATGATACCAGGTTCTCTCGCCACTGAACTATGCAGCCCTACCCTTCCAGTGTACCATCCAACCAATCACTCAACTCTCTTCAATTATCGAAACTGCTATTACTCAAAAACAAGAACTTTGGCTCTTACTACAGGACATGTCAAAAGCCTTTGACTCAATCCATATTCCTACTCTTAGAAAAGCCATGGAAAGGATCAAACTACTCACACCCTTTATAAATCTACTAACCTTTACACTTTCTAACCGCTCCAACCAAGTACTAACCAGCCTTAGTCATACCAACCCCTATGCCATAAAGGACGGAATAGACCAAGGGGAAACGATCTCTCCAATCCTCTGGATCATTTACTACGACCCACTCATAACTCGCATCTCTACTGAACATACCAGATTCAAACGAACCCTCACTACAACTACCTAATCTAAAGAAATATACGTATCCATAATGGCCTACATGGACGACTCTATCTGGATCGCCCAGACAAAACAGCCCTAGAAAACATCCTCACCACTGCTAACTTCTTTTACAAGCTAACATCATAACCGTCAACCCCTCGAAATCGATCCTAACGACAAATTCCAAATTAAATGATAAAACAATAATATTTGACAACCAACCTATCTCAGCAATTCCTAACTCAAAACCGTTCAAATATCTTGGCGCATGGTTTTCACTTAATCCCAACCCCTCTTCATCTCAAAAAATCATCATGGCAGAATTCAAACAATGTATCGAAATGATGAAAAGAGCAATCATCACAAAAAAACAAGCTATCTACCTAATCAACAACGTACTGACCCCAAGACTTGAATATAGATTATACAGTTTCTTTCTTACTCCTAACCAACTAACCACCCTGACCAACTGTAGCACTAATCTGGTCAAATCCAAAGCAAAGCTATCAAGAGGAGTACCCAACTCCTTCCTCTTCCATCTGAACATTTATGGCCTAAAAAACATTTCTACGCATCAACTTACCATACTGGCGAAGAACCTCCTAAAAAATATTAATCACCCCCAATTTGAGACCTCTTTCCTCAAAATCAGACTACAGGATCTACAGGACTCGACTAAAACACACTCACATATCATTCACGAGACACCACTCTTCCCTAGAAACCAACTCTACACATATACCGCTCAATCAATCCTGGCAATTCACGCCACCGATATTCAATTTATCCACAATATTACAACCGACTGGCCAAAACCATTACCGAGAAGTGGCAAATCAATCAACAATATAATAATACATTACCCAAAATCCTCCCATTTGAAAGAAAAGCTGAATCATCATGATATTAGATATATTGAACAATTTCTAAACTTCAACAACACAGAACTTCTTAACTGGCAGAATTTCCATTACAACATTGGTAAAATACCACCAGGAAGAACTCCTCAGTGGTTCACCGAAATTCAAGACCTCATCTCAAACAACTCTAATCCTACAACACAATACATAAACCCGAACCCCTTCACCTTACAAAATGGGGACCGGGAAAAACCCCATGGATAATTACTTCTGACCTAACGATTGGGAAAATTAGCCGTACTACAAATCAATTTGCCCATATTAGCCACTACACAAAAAGCAACAACAATAGAGCAACCTCTTGCCCAGGTTGCGAAATAAAGGGCCCAACCCTCAAAAAGAAAAACTGTTACTTCATGTGTAATCAAAACTTTGTATACACAATACGAGTATCCTCTTGTAAAATCATACACACAGATCTCAATGATATAAAATCAGCACTTATCACCAAACCCACCCAGGGCCCGTCCCGAAACCCTAACGACACCCACAAACACGTTAGCCACAACATAACGAAATACACAAGCCCACTCACTACTTTTTCAGACTTCCCAATAGAAACATGGGAAAAATTAACTAAACTTCACAACAAATCCCAACGAGTAGAAATCTACATTTTTACCACATCGCATAATAAGAATACCAATTAACCACTCGCAATATGCTCATTTCGAGATTCATTGATCACCTGGGGCTACGCAAACAAACACTTGCCTAGTACCGAAAATGCAGCACTTACCTTATTCGCCTTTATATCTACAAGTTTCCTTCCCAGAACCAACATCTTAGTTTTTTCCAACAACTGTAAACTCATAACCCTAATAGAACAGGCATATAACAATCCACCCTACCGGCTTCTATTCCTGGAAAAAAACCAATATGTTCTAACACTAATTACTGTCAGAGGAATTGTCTCGAATTTAAAACTAGAATTCCAACTCGATCGAGATCTATCCTGCCCTTAGAAAATAGACAACTTCCTAAAATTGGACATTACTCCCCAATATTACCTTCACAATAAATACATTCCTACCCTCTATGATATACCGTGCACCTACAACCTCAAAATAATTCTAAAAGATACCATGAGTCTTACTAACCACGCACAATAGATGAACCAAAACAGAATTAGATACTGGGTTCACAACTACCCAGACATTCAAATTCGAGCTACTCTATCATACCTATCTTTCGAAGAAAGACCATTGTCATTATCTACTAACCCAGCTTTCTCTCAACTAAAGAATTTTAAAGTTAAATTACTAGCTAACGAACTTCCTACATTCGAAACACTTTACTATCGAAACCCAACAAAATATCAAGACTTCCGATGCCCACGATGCCGCTCTGCTCCAGAAACAATCGCACATCTAATCTCTTGTCTCTCTAACGCTCCCACTCTAACCTCACTCCTCAAAGATATTATCAAAACCTTGGCCACCGAACTCGAACTAGATCTATACCAGCCAACAGACTTCATTGCCGCCTTCAAAGACCTCCATGTGAACAGAAATCTACCTCTTGGATTTATCACAACCGCTACCCTAGCACCATTCATAAGACGACAAGACAGACTCAAATATGCACCTGCCTTACACCACCTAATAACAAAAATGATCTACCACGAAATTTGGCTGCCTTCTAG